>JAOBAZ010000019.1:0-13748 GCA_026546875.1 Pteroeides caledonicum | reverse complement strand
TTTCATGCAACTGAATAACATTATGTTTTGAATATTTATAAAAATTTTTTTTAATATTTGCGCTTTTCACACCTTTGTAAAGTACCGAATTCTCTATTATTATTATTACTACCATTATTTTTGTTATTATTATTAGTCAAAAAATTGCACGTTTTCTCTTCTCGGGCTGCCACGACAGCGGTTTGCTTTTATTTAACGCCATACGATAACTTCGGAATTTTCCTGTTTGACTCCTGTTGTCTGGTGTGGTTAAAATAACCACCTACTTGTTTTACAAATAAAATTATTTTTCTAATCAATATCAATGATGATTTATTATTATTACGGTATCGGATAAAGTTGGTAAAATTTTCCGTGTTGGTGAAGCCCTATGAATATAAATAAATATTGAATTTTTCACTGACTAGCTTGTAATTAAATAGCTAATGCAATTATGCGATTGTTGTTTGAGGTAATCATTATGCTTGCACAAACGGGAGAAAATTTTAAACAGATAAATATCAACTCCCTGACGAAAATCTCAATTTGATTTACGCAAATACCAATTCGAACCAAACGTTTGACGAAGTCGAAATATGATTCGTCGAAGTCGAAACATAATATTCCATGTTCTAGTTAATATTTTAACTCGAACCAGAAAACAATCGTCGACGTCCAAGTCAATTTGAAAAATTCGTCCAGTATGGTAATATCGATATCATATGATATATGCTGCGTTACTATTTTTTCATTCGGATTTCCGGGATTGCCTAATTTATTTCCTTAATAATTTTCATAACGCGGGAAAATAAATAAATTGTCCTCCATGAGAAATGAAAGATATTAACAGTGAGCGAAGGTGGCCGATGTATAAATTGTTATAAAAATTTTCCTTAGCTTTTCAAATTGCCTCATACTTTATCACTTATGGCAAGCCGTTGGTTGCCAAACGCCGAAGAATTTTTTTATTCATTGCTACAATGTATCTGGAACAGCCAGAATCAGCTAAACAGTGGTGTAAGTTGTGAGAACGATTACTGGTTCAGGCCCCATCAAAATTTCCTGCATAGTGTGGATGCAATAGCCACAAGGTATAGAAGTAACGGAGGTGGAGCTCTTTCATCACTAGAACCTAATCGCCTTGCAGTCTTTGCAATCTTTGCCGTAAACTTGCAGCAGCGTCTTCTCAAATTTTACTAAACAAAAGCTCTATTCCAGGAGAACCAATTCCAACTGTCTCTTGTTCAGCAGAAACAGCTAGTAGAACTCGGCTTTCATTAAACATGGAAAATGTTCGTAGCTTTAGATCGCTTGGCTTTTCGTGGCGTGACATTAGCATCCTAAACGGAGTGTCTCCGAGAACGTTACGAAGACGTAGACAAGAGCACTGTGCGGGTGTGCAATCTTACGATTCAATTTCTGAATTAGACACTGCTGTGGAAGAGATTCTAGAAGCTACCCCACAAGCTGGGAGAAATCTGGTTCATGGATCTTTGCAAAGCAGGGAGTTAATGTTCTAAGGAGGAGAATAGTTGCTGCGATACAAAGAGTAGATCTGGTGACTCCAACTTTGAGGAATAGCAGACAAATTATTAGGAGACGCTACTCTGCCCCATGCCCTAATTTTTTGTGGTGAGTTATTATTTTTTATTTATAATTATTATTTTTTATTTATAATTATTTTATTTATAACGTATACGAGGTGATATACGATAGGTATCTCAGCCAATAAAATTCCAAAATGTGTCATATACAGTGGATGTCTATACTTTAAAACTAATTTATTGGTAGACGTGTTGTGTTCCGAGTTTTACGCTGTAAGGCTTGGAACTCGGAGTAGCACAGCAAGTCTACCAATAAAATAATATTCGCTGTGCTGGTGACGGTATTAAGCGCCTTAAACCTATCGACAAGTTCTGCAACCACTCAGTTACAATCAATTCTATATCGCATTCTTTTCATAACCTTTTTGAATTCAACCGCAGGCAAATGAGTAGAGTTATGGGTGAAAAATCCGCGCACGTGACCACGCGTTCAAAACTGAAAAATTTCCCAACAAAACGTTTTATTGAATACATGAGGTTAACCGGCAAGTGTCCACGTGTGCCAAATGTCAAAATTGAATCATCCGACGCATAACTCGGAAATGGGGCTGAAAAGAAAAATCCTAAATTTGTGCCGGGATTTCCGTTGAATTGGTTGCTTGAATAGTGTTGACCACCTGAAAACGGGTGAATCGTTCAGCGATAGCGTGACGAAAATAACGTCGCGCCCTTAACTGCCGCCCAGGTATCAAGCGATGTCGTCAACGGAGTACCCCATTGCACAAACCGCGTTTCCATAACCGTTTGAAAGCTGTGGTGTTTTCCCTGTGTGAATACCAGCCTTCAAGAAATGGGATCAGAGCCGGTTGTGTAGAAACGTATTTTTGTCTCACAGATGCACGAAAATTATACTGACCATGTAATTGGACGTTCAACCCCTTGCAATAATTGAGGTGGTACTCCAAATTAAATTTGTGCAGAAAACCTCGTTGCTCCCGCAGCCGATAAACAGAATGCGCCTCCAACTGTCCGATGTGCTGTGAAAAAAGGCGATGTCACGTGCCAACTACTATCGTTGCAGACGGCAGTGCTGTCGGATCAACCATCTAGAATCGTTGCAGACGGCAGTGCTGTGGGGTCAACCATCTGGTCGTAGAGAGATCGAAGCAACGTCTCCAGTTCTAGGGGAAGTTGTACGACCGCCGCTGCCATCAGGATTGAGGGCCGTATTTTTGCTAGCCACGCTTCCATAAGCCCGAAAATTTTAAACAATCAGGTTTTTCAAAGTGCCTGTTGCCAATCGAGTTGAAAGAGAAGCAGGGCGATAACCGCGGAGACGATCTTTTGTCTTGCCGCCAGTCTGCCAGACAGATGACATATTGTCTCCAGTCAACGACGTAAGGGACTTTTGCTGGATCCCCGAAGTGAGGAATGTGACTAATCGATCTTCTTCCAAGATTTCTGGCGTTTATAAGATTTCTTTTGGATAGACAGTCATGACGTTTACGGTGACAATGAGTTCTGTCTGCCGCGCACCACAAGCTCGGCAAAAATTCACATCGAAATCGTTAAGGTGACCGCATGCCAAACAAAGTGCCGCAGGCTTTCAAACAGGTTCAATCTGTGGGACATGCATTACCGAACAACACACAGCGAAAGGCAAACTCGTCATACTGCAGCGGCCTTGACACAAAACCTGGCTAACAAAAGATGGGAACAACAAGACGAACTGATCACCTCTTCGTCCTAACAGGGTCGGGTCTTATCATAAGCGATTACAGTGATAGAAATATAAAGATAGACAATTAGAAAACGCGGTATCGGACCCACAAGCACAGTAGGCGAAAAGTATACAAGTTTAAAGATCGTGGGATCCCTTGATCAATAAGTTTCACCCTGGATGAATGGGGTGTGGGCCACGGGGTAAACTAAGGGAAAAGATTTTTCGCTTGATGACTGAGCAGCTAGAGCAATGTCAGTCCAAACGTTGACGCAGGTAGTTTGAAGGCGGGACATATTCTAGACCAAAGCCTAGTCCACGGCGCAGGTTTCGAGGATGCTGATGCGTGGAGTGCTGTCCGAACTATAATCGTTCACGAGTGTCCGCTGACAAGCCCGGGCCAATACTGCCACCCTATTCGGATTGCGAGGAGTCGTTTGCACATAGGGTCGGGCAAACAAAATAAAATCGACTTCCTGGAGAGACAGTGAAGAGTACGTGGTAGCGTCTAATGTTTTCCCAAAAAAGAGACTAAAAAAGTTCTGGTTTGTCATCACAGATTATGAAATCCTGGCTGATGTAATCTACAAAAGACCTTAAAAACCTTAAACGTGTTGACTGGTAAAACTGACACTTTCACCAAGCAACCAAATATTCTGCCCGAGTTAGGACAAAACAGTGGACATACGGCGCGGCTTCGCTAAAAATTGGGCTTGGAGACGATCATCAATAAATTTGGAAATCGGAAGTTCTAGTGCTAGTGGAAGCGAGGCAGAACCGGTGGTAGTTGCGTGCACTTTCTTTTCAGCCAAAGGGAAGAAGACGAAACAAAATACAAGTTATCGCACTGGAAACCAAAACAAATGGGACACACAGTGTCTACCATGACGTGTTGGTAGCCTTTTGTTATCCAAAACCTTTTGGAAATGCCCTGGTAAAACGTATCGCAACAAATTCTGCACATTCCGCACCCAGAGATTAAGGAACCGCTTATCGTGGCAAAGACCTGGTACTGTTGGTTTTGTATTTGGGAAGCAATACTAGGTAGGATGGTTCACACTCGCCAACCTCCACATACTGTTGACCGTCTGCTGCGTCTCGATATCTTTCACTTTCTATATGCATACCTTAAAACTAAAATATTTTTACGGGAACTAACACTTTCGAAGACGCTGAGCTCAAATCCAAAAAGTTCCTAAAAAATCATAAGGACGTTAATTCTAAGTCTTTTGGCCATGCCATGGGCCCGAGAAATAACACTTTCAACGTGATCAAGGTAGTTAAATCAAATATAACGCAGAGCCAACCGAACAGTAAAAACAACGCTAAAATGAAATATTGTCGATGAATTGCTGCTATAGAAGACTTGGACAGGATTGATCCTCAATACGCTTAATCTAGAAGGATAAAATGTTCACATTTATGACGAAGGTCGGTGATAAAATGCAAATATGCCCTGTAAACGTACGACGAAGTGGAGAATTTTGTACACGAGCTGTTTATTTGGTTATCGGAGCCCTTCGTCCAGTAATATTCGTTTATCAAGTAATTTGACGCTAATTTTAAGTCAGTTTTTTAAGACACTTTGTATAGAGTATCAAGACCGCTTTCCACTTCATCCTTGTCGTAGCAAAACCCACCGTATATTATTCTAAGAAACGGACATAGGCTTTTGACGTGTTTAAATGATTAACCTTCCTTTGCGTTTCTTTGCATTTCCACAAAAATATTCCGCCTTTTAACAAAGGGTTACCAGCGCTCAGTGTGTTACTATTTTGATGTTGTAGATCAAATATTTACCAAAAGTTGGATGTGTTGCAGTGGAATACCTTAATATGCTAAATCATTATAGAAGCGAGCACTGCTTAACAAGTTATTAAGTACACCCTGCATTTGTTTGTTTAACAACCCAGAGTACCTTGGCTAAATATTTTATTATATAATATTTTGATACTAGTTTAGACCTTATATCCCTTACTTTCCGTCCCATATTTTGTCTTCAATTTATTCATTAATCAGACCTTTGATATGTCCTAATGATAAATGACCTTTTCTTTTTTGTTTTATCCGATAATTTATGCGCACTCGTTACCAAAGCCAACAGTTTTTTACATTTCTGCTGAAATAATAGTTCGTCTTTTACCAGATGAGCGCTAAATATTCGTTGATTCTGATGGTATATAGGTCGAGTAATATTTGCGAAGAGCTTCATGTATTGCACTGAATGTAGCCTAGCGCTAAATTAAATCGTTTAAAGCCATTCGATGTTATAAATTCGCCTTAGTGCTACTCAAATTATTGCCCTGGTAAATACGTTATATCTCTCTCGGAACGTACATGATGTTCATATAAAGTATATACCCACTATGGACGTTTACAGAACAGCAAAACAGCCAACAAAAAACTGCACTGGTCAACTGCTAAAAATGGGAACGTTGCTTAATGTGTTACCACGCATGCGCTTTATATCACGCGTATGTTTACTAGCAAAACGCCTCCCACAATTGGTACATTGTGTAAATGCTGGGCGGGACAGCTCCTTATTGAAAGATTATAGAGATCGGTTTTAGGTATGAAGTAAGCCACGGAAACTCCTTAACACCAACGAGTGGCGATCACGAAAATTAACGACTCCAAGCATGCAAGTCTAGAATTGAATAACAATCATGTGCGATTAATTTACACTGAGGGTCTACTACCTAGAACCCAAAAAATATAAAAATGAAAAAAAATAAAAAATGGGCAATTTATTGTTTGTGATATATTCGCATCACAAGCAATAATGCATATTCGCCTGCCTATATTATAAAGTATATGGTAAACTTCCGTATTTTTTTTTTATAAGATGTCCAAAAATTCATTAAATGTTTGATTCCATAGGCTATTTAATAAAGTAAAAGAATGTAGCAGTTAAATTTTGATTTTTCCCAAGACAGAAAACAGTCGTCAAAAAATCTCTTAAATCCTCTTGTTCACTTTTTTAACACTTCTTTATATTTTTGGCATAATTTGTGTGCTAAAAAACCCAACCAAATGTAAGGTCTAGCAATTTTTGTTCCTAATGTAGTTGCAAATAAATGTTTGGGGTTTCTGTTATCAAAGTTGCATTTTCTTTAATTACATTAAACATGAGTGAGGTTGATCAATCTGACAATTTCTAACGGTCACCTGTATAGGACTCTCTTGATAGTCCTCCTTATCAGACAAACGTCGACAACGCTATAGCACAAATGAGCAACGGCAAATCACCTGGTGGGGATAAAGTACCTGCAGATATAACAAAAAATGGTGGAAACAGATTGAAGGAGATGGTGTTCGAGGTTATAATTCATGTCTGAGAGATGCCTACGCTCATGATTGGAATGATGCTATTTTGGTATCCTTGCTCAAGAAAGTTGAAGAGTGTATAAACATTTGTGGTGTTTCATTATTTTTTGGATTTGAGCTCAGATGTAAAGAACAATACCGTATAGCAATGTTTCAACGAACTTACCAAGGTTTGATATCGTCAATAGGAAGATGTTGTGGTATATGTTGAAGAAATGCCGGATACCCACACAAGTTTGTCCAGCTGATACAATTTTTGCATAAAGAAATAAAAAGATGATGAAAACATATTGTTTTAACCAAGCCAAACAAAAGCAATAATGTTCGTGTTCCTGACGTCACAGCGTCCATGTTGATCGACAGAACAATGAAATTATTTATTTGGGAATTTACATCTTTTGTTACTGAAAAAAATGTGCATTGTTTAGGCAATCTAGTCACAACACACGATTCCATGTAGTTGTAATTGTTAAAAGCTTTCTATTGCCGATTTATCATCGATGAATTACAGTTACAGTTAAATGGTCAGGCTTTATCAAGATATTATCACTTAATTGAATGTGTCTGCATGTCACAATCTTTATTTTGTATGTGGATATTAATTATTTTACGCCATCGATGTTCGATTGATGATTGGAATTCCCAATGTAATTCAAAATTTCATTTTCAAAGCCACTCCGCCTGTATGACTGTTTTGCTACTGCATCAACTATATGCTCTCTTTTTGCAAAAAAATAAGCCCTAATCTTGCAACCTATTTATTTATTTACCGGGGGGTTTGTGGTATAGTGGTTATTCCCTTGCCTTCCACCTCTGTGACTTGGGTTCGATTCTTGCATTGAGCTGTTATCTGATTAAAAATATCACCTTAGTCACATGTGGGAAGAGCGCTTCCAGTTTGAGTCTACCAAACCTCGCAGGTTTTCTCCTGGTACTACGGTTTTCTCCTGCAGCAACACTGGATCAATGAGGAATGACCCTCACTGGACCTCTAGGGAGAACAGTTTAGTTAAACTGATAGAGCTATCCAGTATAAATATAGTTAGTTTATATTTATATGTTTTCTTGTCCTGGTTGCTCTAAAACGTACATGAGGCAAAAACATCGCAGAACGTACGAGCACGCCCTACAGATCATACTCCCACAGGCATAAACAGTGGCATGACCACTTGACAAAATGTGAACGCGACAAATATCTCATTGAAATGAACAACCTTAATGACAAACTCAACAACATAACTCTGGGGAATCTTTCTCCAACTGCCAGCTAATTGGTAACAACGTTAAAATACTCTACATAATAGCTAAATACGTAATAGCTCTAATTTGCTGCTTTTCTTGGAAGCGCTTCATATTAACCCATTGACGGCGTCGCAGGCCGTCCCCGGCCACTTACAAGATTTTTCTGTCTAACGCCAGACGATTTTACTTGTCAGGGGGAACCTTCCACCGTTAATTGGTTAAATTAAATACCAGAGCCTAACAATAGTCTCAAAATAATTGACCTTGTTTAAGTAGTTTTCTTATTTCATCACTTCGTTGTAAATAGCTTCAGGTTTCTGTAAATTTCCCGTTTTAATTGTATAAATTTAATAGCACGCATGTAAATACTATAATTGGTTTTATAATGGTTGAAAATGAAGTCAAAACATCACCAAACGCTTGTGTATCTTGTTATTTTAACTCGAATATTGAGTTTACGAGATGATTTTGCGGGTGTTTTTCTTCTTTATTGCAAAATATTTGGTTTGCTTAGGATATTTTAACATATTTAAAATCATATCAAAAAAAAGGATTTTAGAGCCACAGTGCAACTTCGTTTACTCCCCTCGGAAGCTTTGTTTTTGATTTTGCTATATATAATTTTTTACGATATGGAAATTTCTTTGAATGACGTCTGAGCATGTACGCGCGAGCACAATGAGATAACAAAATAATTAGATGACAAAATTAAGAATAACATGTGAAGGTAAATCGAAAAGAAAAAGTTGCAAACGGATTAACTCGCTCTGTTGCTTATAGCTATATTGAATTTTAAATCTTAAAAAATTAAAAAATTTCAGATTATTGATGGTTCGTGCCACTGTTTTTACTTGTTAATACTTTCTAATGGTTTTGGACGCTTTTTTATGGAACAAAATTAAGCAATAATTGTAATCAATATTTAATTTTGTCAGTTGCTAATACCAAAGTCGTAAATACTGTTGCGCGTTTATTGCTGAATGTAAATTGCTATAGACTGAGCCACACATTAAACTAGACGTGATACTACCACAATTCTACAACTTACCATTGTTGGAAATTTTGGCTTCCTTATGTTCAAGTTGGTTTTATTTTTGTCACTACTGGGTACGATGTTTAATCGTTCCTGAAGTCTACTAAAATTAGAATACAAATTGTAAGTTGTTTTATATCTAGTCACTACAAATTAATATTTTAAAAGCTTTTAAAGAGGAATATTCGGAGCGTCATAAATCAAGAACGTAAATGTGAATTATTTAATAATCAGGTCTTCACGAGCAACATAACTATAAGGCCAAACAAATGGCAAAAAAGTGCAATCAGGCCTGCGACTTAAGAATCAGCATAAGCTTAAAACCCTCTTCACGCCGTGATTAAAAAACGAAATACAAATCTGAATAATTGTATGAAGAATTGAGTGAAATCAAGCAGTAGCATAACGACGTTCATATACATTATGAGCATAAAATCATGAGCGAGTCGTGGAACAAAAGACAAAACAAAGAAACATGCTTGCTTTTCGTGAATCAAGCAGTTTAGGGCAGAAATAAGCCAAACTGAAAAAAATTCTTGCTACTTTGTATTTTAAAACCTAGAGGATGAATTGTTTTGTTTTAGTATCGAACTTCTGCTTATAAGGTATATCGCGAACGTATAAGGTATATCGCGAACGTATAAGGTATATAAGAACGAAGCTTCCCGACTGTAACGAGTTGGGTTAGTTTTCACAGAACTTTTTATCTTAACATGTAAATTAACACAAATATTATTTTCATGCCAAGTCTCGATGTTTAATTGGTTTATCCAATCTCGGCATACTCAGCATATAAAAAATATCTTTGAAGATTTGAAGGCACGATTCCTCGGGGTTTTTAATGCAATTAGGTATTATTTAAATGTCGATACGCTAGTCTCGGCACCACTGAACGGCTAATAAACATTCACACTTTGTATATTCCCACTAGCGTTCCTTGACAGAAAACAAGCTGAATTTATAGATTATATATCTTCAGTTCTTCTAAACATACATATAATACAGAGCGGAGTTTCTAGTAAGCCGCACTTTTTTCGAACAAAAATATTTACACCAACGCTTTTATCAATAAAACAACAACTCAAACATCCACAGCTATACGGTATGGCTATTTCAATAAACATACATTTAAATATACATTAAAAGATTTCTAAACATTTTTAAAATTGTTTAATAAATTAAAATTTATCTCTTGAGATAATTAACAGTTACACTGTTAACAAACTTCAACTCCAAAACGGACCAACCAATCGCAGTTCTTGAAAGTTCAGTTAAATAAGGTTCACCGTAAGTGTCTTAACACGCGCACCCCCGTATACACCACCATAGAAACAATCGTGAAAATTTGCAAACTAACGAAAAGACTATCTAGCTTTATCAGTTGCCTCGTTCACGTATTCGTGTATACAGACATGTTCGTAAATCATTTACTAAAATCACGTCGTGCGGCAAGCCACAACTAATTTTGCGGAATATTGCATTTTGCAGCGGGCATATTTAGCTGCGGTTAATTAAAGATAAGGTTATATGCGAGGCTAAAATTAAAAATTCGAATGGCAAAGCGCTTTCTTTGATTAGTAAGGCAAGACGGTAAAAAATTAAACCGTCGAGCCAGCCATAAAAGACCCCTGTTCATGCCCGACTGCCTGACAAACTTGACAGATCAGCCGAGGTGGCGGTTAATATAAATACAAGGTAACTTTTCGAATTTTCTGTCCAATAATCACAGTACATTTAACATAAATGGCGTATAAGAGGTAGTAGAACTTCATTTCGAATCATATTCTTTGAAGGCAAATGGATAAAGTAAAACAACATTAACCAAAGTAGATTTTAGCTTGAGGGTTTAAACGAAGGAAGTATTAAACTGTGTAGCTAGTATGAAAGATAATATGTCATTTATCATTGTTTTTTTATAACTTATTATGGCGGGTATACGCAATGACGACGACTGTGCTCAAATTCAACCATTGTGGCCGTCGACAAAAAACAAAAAACGTCAACTTCTATTAGAAAAACAATAAAAATAAAAGAAAAAACAAAAGTTTCGATTCAATTTAAGTATTCAGGGGACAAATAATGAACAGGCTCGCTTAAAAAACTTAAGAAAATATTTTCTGTTAGATGATTTTTTTGTTTTGAGAAATACTCCAACGCAGATTCCAAAGCTTTATTAGCCCACAAAAACGGGTAAAGTCTGAACTGTTCAGATTCTAATTAAGTCATTTTCATTTCCAGCTCTTCCTGTGATAGCTTTTTGATATATGGGTATTTTTTTGATACATACAGCAAACCCTATTGCAAACCGAGCAATTTGGTTGGCTACGTTACATGATATGTATTCGTCAACAGATACGGGAGTAGCGAGAAACCGCCTCTCTAGCACGTTTTAAAAGTACGGGTAAACTTTCACAAAATGTTGTGGAATATTATTTTCAAGCTTTGTCTTTCTGTCAACTATCAGCTAAGAGAATGGCAAAGATCTCAGATAGGTTTCATTCTTCTGTTAGAAAAAAATGAAGTTGACAAACCTGTTGCCCGTCATTTCAACGGTAACTATAAGTGATCGCATGCAGATATGAAAGTCTGTGCTTTTACCCCCATGGCGGCTAAAACGTTTCATTTTCATACCCAGCTCAACGGTCAAAACATACATTTTTCATTTTAGTTATATTTTATGTTTTCGTTATTTTTTTAACTATTTTTGTTAAGTTGTTTATCTCTTTTATTTCATTTCTTTTGTGTCTGTGACCTATCGTCATTTTGCCGCTCACACATTTCTTCAGTGTGTGGGCAAAAGCGAAGTGGATGGTAAAAAATAGCAATTGACTTTGCACCGCCCAACCCAGTCCTCCACTCAACAAACCAACGCAGGATTGACTATAGTTTAACGAGTGAGCTCCCTACAGTTAACTGGAGGGTTAACAGCGTACTAAACGAGATAAAAAAAGTAGTTCGTGGTTTATTATTTCAATTTTTTCAATTTTTTTTAAGTTTTAGGCGATTTCGACTTTAGTGTTTAAACTTTCCTAGTCTAATAATTTTATAGTTTCGTTCGCAATACTATTTATGTCCTTTATCTGCCAACTATAATATATAATTTTTTGTGTGTGTAATGTGCTTTGTATGCACGTATTGTATTTTGCATGTGTGCATTGCATTTTATATGCGTGTATTGCATTTTTTTACTGTATTGTCTTATTTTGTATTGCGTATGGTTGGATTTGCTGCCATGTATTCGGTGCTGTGCGTGTTTTGTAATTTTTATGCGTGTATTGCATTTTTACGCATGTTTTTACGGCTTTGTGGGCGTGTTAATACTTAATACACTGTGTTTATAGAAATCTCATAATCTATGCGTGATTTACAGTATTAAGCACGTTCATTAATGTCAAGAAAACCATAGCATTGACAATACCAATTACCACAATGAATCTTATATGACCAGTTGTTACAGTAGCCTCCATTCATTAGCGGTTACTGGGGTAGAAGTCTAATTTGTTTTGCAATATTAAGTAATGCTTTTAAACGTCATTTTTAAAATCGTTTTGTCTTTTAGGATCGAAATTTAGACTTTAAATTTAGACTAAAATTTTGGAATATAAGACGTCACGAGAGTAATGCACAAAATAACACCCAATTTTGGTATGACCCCAAGTCATAAACGCGAAATTGAACGCATGTTATCTATGATCCATTTAGATATTTTCTTTGCTAGTTCGCTTATGTTTGGAAGCAATAATATCCTCCCTAACGAACTATCGCTTGAGAAGGACCATTTGTCTTTTGTAAAAAAAAGCACTTGTTTCTCATTTGTGACGCCAAAACGTATTCCCAAGCACTACTACCTTTTCGTATTGAAACATCTCAATTTTTGAACGTTGCAAAACAAATATTTTCAGTTGTCATCACCGTATAGCGAACTAACGAAATATCAAAAAAATTACATGTCATAAGAAATTTAAAAACATATTTTTGCCTTAGGCCAAAATCAGAACAGTAAAACGCGAAAAATTGCATGTTAAAGATTATGTCAATCATGCAACGTTTTATCGTTTTTGAAAACATTTTATAAGGCAACTGATCGCCTTCCACCGCGCGATTCGATCGTATCCACGCGATACGATATTGTCCTATATCAAAATAAATACAGAGGAAAAATTCTAACTGGTAATACATTTTTGCAGCAATCCCTCGCCCCTTGTTAATTGGATATTATAGACCTATAATATGCAATTGATATTATTTTGCGGTCTTGCTTTTAAATATCCGCAAAAATTAAAGAGTCGTAAGCGTCAATCACAGAATAAATAATTCTGTGCCACAATGCTGCCTAAAAAACACAAACAAAGATTCACATAACAAGAATTAATATTGTTATTCGGACTTTCGTTTGTATTACGAACTCTGATTCTAATTTTAGATTTATTTTAAGCCTTACTTCAAATTTTAAGTTTCATTGATATAAACATTAAACACAACTTCGATAATTTTTATTTGTACCGGTATATTCGTATTTCGTAAGTAATAGCTTGCTTTTGCAATTAGAAACTTACTGGGTTTACTTCCGGAAATCGCAATAATATTCTGGTTTAAATTTCGGCTAGTAAAGAACTCTTCGTAATACTGCATAATTTGCTCATACTGTTTTGTATTTTGTATTTACCCAAAACTCCTGAAGTATTCTCGAGATAAAGGACAAAATACTAAAGTTTAACAACGTAAAACTGTTATTATATAAAAACAATGAATAAATAATGGTAATGTTAATATAAAAGTAAAAGCCAACCTCGGCTTCCACAGTTACAGTATATTTCAGTAAAATAACACAAGGCTCAAAACACATCAAATATAAATATTTGTAAATACAATATTTTTAAATATTATAATTAAATCCTAAACA
>JAOBAZ010000017.1:18681-32702 GCA_026546875.1 Pteroeides caledonicum | reverse complement strand
GTAGTGTAGTGTAGTGTAGTGTAGTGTAGTGTAGTGTAGTGTAGTGTAGTGTAGTGTAGTGCAGTGTAGTGTAGTGCAGTGCAGTGCAGTGCAGTGCAGTGTAGTACATTGCAGTGTATTGCAGTGCATTGCAGTGCAGTGCAGTGCAGTGCAGTGCAGTGCAGTACAGTGCAGTGCAGGGCAACGCAACGCAACGCAACGCAATGCAGTGTAATGCAGTGTGGTGTAGTGTGGTGTGGTGTGGTGTAGTGCAGTGCAGTGCAGTGCAGTGCAGTGTGGTGTAGTGTAATGTACTGTAATGTAATCCAACGCAGTGCGATGCAACGCAAAGCGAAGTAAAGCAAAAACAAACCAAAAACACAGTAAAGCAAAGCTAAATCAAACAAAATAAAATAAGATATAATATCAAATTACTTGCGTGACATTTCTCCCCGTAACATTCTTCGCCGCAATTCTTTCCTTTAGGACAAACACAGTCATAACCATTTTCGGAATTTTCCACACACAACAACCCAGGTTTACAAGGGTTCGTATCACAATTGGCTCGTATCTGACAGTCTTGAAAGCAAAAAAAATGGCATTCAAAAAATGATAAAACAATTCATTAAAGATATATAAGTTACGTCATTGGCAGGGTAACTCAAAAATTTCGTTTTGAGAGCCATAAAATATGAGTATGAAATATTTGAAAAGCTCGACACAAAGCACAAATCCATTTCATTACATACAGAGTACCATTATTCCTGAAAATCAAATTGTCCAATACGAAAGCTCGCCACGTGATCATGAAATTTTTATCAATTTTGACAATTTCCACAAAACATTACCCGAGAGATGAAATATTCCGAGAGTGCGGGCGCGAAGAGACGAATTTTACTTTAAATTCCGGAAAATACAGAGGGTTGAAAATCGTAGGCCAAATTATTTCACTAACAATCTCACCGTCACGTGAAAGTGTGCGAGCCTTCTGATAGGGCAATCTTAATTTCAGGTATAATATATCATCGTATAACCGTCGCGTCACTCGAATTTGAAACAGCAACAAATGTCAGTAATATTCACCATTGAATATGATTCGCGAGCGTCTCGCGAGACCACACCCAGGCCAAAAAAGGCTAGGCACAATATTGTCGTTTGCTGACGAGGAAGGAAGACATAATATGACAAAAAACAAACAAACAAAAAGACAACAAAAAACAGCCTAATCCGTAAGTGATAAGGGTGGATTTGAAGAAAGAACAAAACTTGACAAAACCCGACAATAAGCCTTGTACGGTATGTGTTTCTATTCTAAGGTCAGAATATTTTTCTCTGTACATTTCCTCCTTAGCAACGCTTCGCTTGGCGAATATTACCCTCGGTGATGATATCATCACCGAGGGTAATAGTCGCCAAATCCTTCCCATCCCGGGTATAAGAAAGATATATATATATATATATATATATATATATATATCCATGCAGGAATATTTACCTGTGATACCCTTAGGACAACCACACTGACTATACTGCTCATTCTTATAAGATAAAAATATTGTTGTATCACTTGATAATATACTCCATTGGTCCAACATTTTAATCTTATTTTCACATTCCTGGCCAGCTGGACAGTTATGTTCATCACAAGGAAATATGCCAACGGACTCCACCACGACGTCGGATGATCTTTCGAATTTATTCAATTGATCTTCGAGTGTCTCCCTAAGCTGACTGGGTTCCACAAATTCCTTAAATATACAAAACCCCCACATATATTTATTAGCATAATAAACCATGTTAACAAGAGACAAAGTGCAGAACAAGCTACCAGAAATTAGTATAGCAGCATATAAGGCCGGTTGCATTCTCCCTCAAAGGTTAGTATTAGCGAACTTTTCGATCCTTTACATATACATTTCCACAATGTACCAAGTGGGTCGTAAAGAAATCCCATTAACTCTTAAATAACGCAGTGGTTGCAAACTACCAAAGTTGCTCCAGTGAGCTCGATTTATATAACTGGAGGGAGATCTCGCGGCCTTTCGCAATACCGGAAACTGACGTCAATTTCATATATGTAACACGCCATTCCCAGTCTCTTTATCCGGTCTTTTGCACAGTTTGCTACGCGGCTACAATTATAAAATTGCTACACAATTATAAAATTGGCGTCACTCGCTAATCCAAAGATCTCTCTCCAGTTATATAAAGTATATATCGAGCTCACTGAGTTGCTCACGTTTGGTAGTTCACCAACATCTCATTTGATTTTGTATTTCATTCTCTCTACCGAGCACCTAAACTTTTTTGATAACAAATCCAGTCTGGAAGAAAGAGGTAATTCCAGTTATATTCTCGACGGGCAAATCCATTAGTTAGATGTCGAACTTAACAATTCTGGATATTGTACGGCTCCATTTCTTTTGTGACGTTCAACCAGCATTTGAAAAATAACTTTTATCACCAGAAAGTTCATAGCAAACGATATGGCATTATTACGGCTACCTTGGTTTCTCAAGCAGTTCATAAGTTACACTATTGCTGTTTCAAAATGTAGAAAAAAGTTCAAAATTTGGTGCGGATTTCCTGACCCTGGTCTGAAAATATTTTTTCAAACATTTATAACTGAACACGAAGTTAAAAAATCAAGGTACCATAATAATGTGTTTTGTAGATTTTTATGAACTTTCTGATGACATAAGTTATTTTCCCAACAAACGAACCTGAAATTTCACCTTTTTTGACAATAATAGTCTTGACACCAAACTAAACGCTAGAAACATTTCAGTTAGCGTTTAATTTCATTTTTAGCGTTTAATTTCGTGTTAAGTCTTTTAAAAAACGACATCTTACCAATACAGTTTTATAGAAAAATTGAAAAGAAGAAATTTGAATTTGTCCATACAGAAATATTTTTACTAGGCTTGTTGGGGCAAGACAAAGCTAACATGAAATGGCCTCGCGATATCGTAAGTAAACATGTAGTTTTGTACTTGTATACATGTCACCTCCTGACTATTGTTTTTGAAGATTTTTACTCAAACCTCAAGCCACAAAACTAACAAACTTTCAAGCATGTATCATTATTAAAATCTAACGTTGTTGGCTCGTAATTGGTTTCTATCATATCAGGAATCTTACCTTGCTTTTTACTTTCTTGATGGCAAAGACCACGTCAAGTTTTTTCTTTGGGGCTGTTTGAATACTCCACAAGTATATTTCGTCTGTTGTACAGGATGTTATATCAGCCAATGCATTTATCATGCGTGCGAGTGAAGAGGAAACAAAGCTGCTTAACGTTTTGCCAGTTATTCTGATGGTCACACTGTTTTGTACTACATCCGAAGTGACTTCCTTCGCTTGGACGGTAACTTGGGCGTTCACAACATGTGAGCCATCCGTGACCTGAACTTCAAGGAGGTATGTGCGAGGATTTAGTGTTGAACTAATTCTGATAGTGCCGTCCCTAGGTTCAATGGAGAAGCGCTCGTCGCCTTTTAGAAGCGAGTACTGTAGGATAGTGTCCTGGTCTGGATCATGAGCCACAACCTTACCAATAATCCCACCATTAAATTTATTAGCAAACATGTTAAGGTGAACAGTAACAGGTTTGACCTCAGGTGGGTTCAAACTGTGTTTTACAACAGTCAACCCAACTACGGTATCGGCATACAATGGAGGTGAACCACTGTCAGTTGTGCGAATCACCATTGTGAAGTTGACATTATGCAAAGAGAGACGTTTTTGGGTCTTCAGTTCCCCAGTCGAAGAGTTCAATTTGAATACATTGTTTTCCCCGAATAAAATACTGAATTTGAAAGGTTTCGAATTCGTTGGTCCGTCTGCGTCCGTTGCTGTAAGTTGTAAAACCAGGGTTCCAGCTGGTACATCTGTCCGCACTAACTTTTTCATTTTTTCTACCACAACAGGTGGATTGTCGTTCACATCTTTAATCTTAATCACGACAGGCACATCTGAAAATAATGGCGGATTGCCGTTGTCTTGCGCCCGAACAACCAAATCGTATTTGTCAATCGTTTCTCTATCAAGGCTACCATCGACGTTTATCCGGCCTGAATTTCGATTAATAACGAACTTAGATGTGTCAGGAGAGGATTTAATGATTGTGTACCGAACTCTGTTTGACACATCCTTATCAGTGGCATGTACCTCAATAACAAACAGATCGCCATTGTCCTTAGTTAAACCAACACCTTTATAAATCCCTTCATTAACCGCTGCCTCGTATATCTTTTTCTCGAATACAGGTTTATTGTCATTATAATCCAAAACTTTTATTTTGACTGATGCGGAGCTGATAAAAAGAGTTTTACCAGACGGTTTCTCTATAAGAGCAACAACAGTAAAACTATGAACTTGAGCTGCTTCATAATCAAGAGATGATTTAAGCGAAAGTTTTCCAGTGTTCTTGTTGATCGCAAAGAGACGGTTGGCAGCCTCATTTCCATCAGCTATTTTATAAACAATTATGAATTTATCCTTACACGTCACAGATACAGTATCAATGTCGTAGTATGGCTTGGTATCTTCACGTATGTCTTTCTTGTACTCAGGTTTCGCAAACGGACAATTACTGATGGTAGAAACGACAATTTTCACAGTTGCTTGGGAGGATAGAGACGGTACACCATTATCACTTGCAATGACATCAAATACAAATCTTTCTTCGTCTCGGCGAATCAGTCGGCTTTTCAAGGATATTATCCCGGTTTCTTTTTCAATTGAGAACACAAGTGACAACGAATCATTCTTGAAGGCGTATGACACTTTTCGATTCAGTCCGACGTCTCTGTCGGTCGCCTCGACTCTAAGCAGCACGGCATTGACCTCGGAGTCTATTGGTACAGGTTTAGTGTAATAGGATTTAGTAAACAATGGAGGGTTGTCATTAACGTCGATGAGATCAATGGTAACATTGCTGTAACAGGCACCACTACCATCTGAAGCTGAGACAAGGAAATTGTGACTTGCTTGTTTCTCACGGTCCAATTCACCGGCTAATTTAATAATACCTACAATCAGGGAAAATACAAATTTTCGAATTTTACTTCTCGATCTACGGATCCTCTATTCTCTCTTTGTTATCTTATGCATTCAAATTTATTTTGAGTTTTAACTACAGAATAACGATCTATGCACAGGGACGTAGGAGCAATTTTTGGATTGGAGGGGCTAACGAAGGCGTCAACTTTTTAAGGGTTCCGCAGTATGTTCCCCCGGAAATCTGAAGCCTGTCAGAGTCCCGCTAAACCCTATAGTATAAGATTGCATATAAGAATTTGAGTCCCATTTGTAACGTCAAGGCCGCGCAAATAATTTCCTTTGTTTATGACTTATTGCTTGCAAACCAAAGCAAACCAACAAACGAAATATCAAAATTAACAGCTAAAACCCTATTTTATCAAAAAACCCAATAAAAAATTTCATGTCATTTAGCCCCTTTAATAAAACAGTCTCAGTCACACCTTTCACCGACGAAAAGAGAAATGAGTAATGACTAAACGATGTAAAATTCTATTTAAATTGGCTTTGCACATTTTTTGAAACAATTAAACCATTACTTCGCTTTTGTCTTAATAAACCAGCTCGGTTGTTTCCGACAAAGTTAAGAGAACATAAACAACACATGGTAAGTTAAGTAAAATAGAAACGACACTATATTTGTTTTCCAGTTGCTACCCTAGAACCGAAAACCAAACCATCACATTTGCAATCTTTATGCCGTATATTCAGCATATATTTGTATATATGATTCTAAATTATACAAATTATCATAAGGTTAATTTCAGCAAAATGATCGTTGTTTTAAATGGATCCTCTAAAACAAATATCGACTAAATGAATTTAAATGGAGTGAAATAAAGATCTATGTGCATTGAATTTGTCTTAACTTTATCCCTCATTTTGTAATTTACTTTTGAAGTTGAGCCTCTGAATCTATGGGAGGCGCCATCTTGGATTTTGTTGAAGTAGCTTGGTTGCTTGAATAGTTGATAACTGCCAATTCGTTTCCTATAGTTAGTAAAGTATGACCACGGCATATATCAATGATCAATCATTACTCAGTGAATCTTAGAATGATAATTAAATGGTTCAATTAATGGACGAAAACAATTGAGGTAAATGTCAAGGAAACAACTTACAGTACGTCACCAAAAATCAAGATGGCTACCTCCACGTATTCAGAGGCTCAACGTTCAATGTCAATTACAAGTGAAGGATAAAGTTAAAATTTAATGCGTATACCTGTACAGGTGTAGGTCTTTATTTCACTTCATTTAGATGTATTTAGTTGATACTTGTTTTTAGAGATCCCTTAAACGAGACAGATATACAAATAGCCACTCCATAATGTTAGTATTAACTCACCTGTACGGCTATCAATTGAAAATTTATCACAGAAAGTCGATATTGTGAATGTTATTCTGCTGTTGTTAGTGGAATCCTTATCAGTTACATTGACAGTTGTTATAGGTGTACCAACACCAAGATTCTCCAAAACTTCAACACGTAACATTGGTTCAAGACAGATTGGTTTATTATCATTCACATCTAGAACTTCAATATTTATTAAAATAGAGTCAGTATAGGCACCATCAGATGCTGTAATGTTTAACAGGTAACGTGGAAAGACTTCACGATCCAGTTTAGCGTTCACATAAATCTTTCCCGAACTTTGATCGATGTTGAAGCGGTTCTGGTGATCTCCTCGAACAATGTAGTAAACAACACGAGAGTTGGCATCTTTATCAGTTGTGTTTAAAGTTAAGACTTCGGAACCAATCGGCGAGTCTTCGCTAATTGACTTACTATATATTCTTTGCGAAAACACCGGCGGGGAATCGTTGACATCATCGATAAGAACTCTCACCTGAACAGTGCTAACGGAGGAGTTCTTCCGACCATGATCCCTTGCGTTCACTGTAAGAACGTAAACGGGCACAGTCTCACGATCTAGGGGTCCGTTTGTAGTTATCCAACCAGAACGTGACTCAATCGTAAAACTACTGGTAGTAACTTTTGATTGGTCAGACAGTTCATACGTCACCAAACCGTTGTCGCCGCTATCAATGTCATGTGCACGCACTTGCACTAGTTTTGTTCCTTTTGGAGAGTTCTCGGGAATATGGACGTTGTATATACTCGTTTCAAATTCAGGTTTGTTATCATTTTCATCAACAATTTCAATATGAACCAGAGTGTAAGCTGAAAAGGATGCTCTGCTTGCCTTGACTGTTAGATCATACGTCCGGACAGTTTCATAGTCTAATTCTTTAGCAATTTGTAGTTGACCTAAAGAATTGATGCTGAATGTTCCAAGTTTATTGGTTCGAGCATTAGTACCCAGCTCAATAGAATAATGCACGTTAGATGTCACCAATGTGCCATTCTCCTCAACAAGTTCAAAAACTTGACCAACGGTTCCTTGCGCTTTCTCAGAGATGGATAGGTTATAGTTTCTTCGCTTGAACTGGAAAATGAGTGGTTTAATAGACACACGGACTTGAGCGTAGCTCTTTAACTTTAGATAGCCGTTATCACTGACGCGAACATAAAAATTGTAGTTCAATTCTCTCGGGTTTTTAAGAAAACGGATGAGTCCAGAAGTTGCGTTGATACCAAACACGTATGGTGATATTTGACCAACAAGACTGTAGGTTAAAGCACCGTTTTCACCCTCATCTGGATCAACTGCGGTCACTTTAAGAACACTTTCTCCGGCAAACGCGCGAGAGGTTGAAACTATAGCTGTGTAGTTCGACATAACAAACTGTGGTTGATTATCATTCTCGTCCAGAATGCGAACCTATTAAAAGATACAAAGATCATATAGGTCACAAGGAGGAGCCAATAGTAAGGAAATGAAGAAAGACTTTTCTTTTCTGGTTTTAAAAACTGGTTTTACAGGGGACCCACCTTATAGTATTGCAAAATAACACAAGCCAAACAATAACTTTTCCAAATTATCTGAACAGTTCGTTTTTCTTCAGTTCGTGCATCGTTATTTGATTACTCTTAATGCATTGTCTTGCCGTAATATCAAAGAAAAGGTGCATAATTTTAAATAATTGTTCAATGTTCATATTTATCAAACACTCTTTGAGCATTACGATAATTTCCATAATGATGTTATGATGGCACATTGTTTAATAAAAATAATCATTTTATCGCGTATATTTGTGTCAAAAAGTCTTATGAAAACTATATTAATCAAGACTCTTTGACCAACGGATATTTGATATTCGCATTGTAGACTCCCACATTTGTGGATCATATTCGCTGCTGTACTACATCTAAAATGTTGTGCAATGACATCCGTTAAAAACCTAATATCCTTGTTTAGACGAAAGAACATTGAAAGAGATGCGTGTGGTATTCTTTTAAAAGCTTAACAATGATAAAAGACAATCTAAATATTAAATTGATAAATTGGCTTTCACCATATTGACATTTCTTGGTTCAAAGCCACTCACAATCAAAAATTCACCGACGATTTGTCTCCACAGAGCAACTTCTTTTACAACATTTCCGACCTATGTTCCCGAGTAATTTCGGTTTTTGACATAACAAATTCATGCAAACGACGTCTGAACATGTACATACATGTACATGTATGTGTATCATAAGAAAACCACGCGACGCAGTCGTTATTGAAGTAAATCAGTTGACAAATACAACATAAATATACTGCTTTATTGTATACGTTGGTCCATTTAGACTTTGAGTCAAGTCCTATGCTATCAGCGATGCGGAAACAACTTTGTTATCCCAATTGTACGTGTTAAGTTATTTGGGCAAATTTGCATGTGACAAAAACTCGTGAATAATCGACGAAAAGAAACGTTATTCTCCGTGGCTTCAACATTCTTTCGTTAGACACAACGTATTTTTTTCATTGTGATTACCCATAAAACGGGTTCCAATTGGCCTCAGGCTAAAAGAAAAACAAATTATACAGATAATTTGGAAAAGATTTGTCTCGAATCTAATTATATTGTCTTTGAAAAAGCCGCTTTTTCTTTCGAATGTATAATGAGATTAAACTAAGATGGCTAATGCAGCACAAATTTGCAACCAAACCACACGTTATGTTAACCATGTTGACTGATCTGCTCACACCAAGTATACTAAACAAAAACGCAAACGCAACATACCTGAACATTACAAAAATCGGATTTCCCGCCTTTATCGGTAGCACGTATCGGAATTACAATGGAGCTCATCAATTCGCGATCAAGAGCTTTCTTTGTTGTTATGATCCCAGAACCCCTATCGACTTTAAAGTCTTGGGCAGCTTTTGGACTGTCTACAGTATACGTCACCTCACCAAAATCACCAGCGTCATGATCTGTGGCAGTCACCATGGCAACATAGCTATCAGGAGGGTAGTTTTCCGAAACACGAGCTTGGATAAGATCTGTTTGGAATCTGGGTCCATGGTTGTTTACTTGTCCAACAACAACGTTGAGTATTGTGTATGCATTGAGGTTGCCATCGTTAACTCTAATTTTCAACGTGTAGAGTTTGCCGAGCGCCAGTCCTGGTGTTTTTGAAAGAGAGACGACACCAGACTTGCCGTCAATGCTGAAGAATTCCTTCCCAAAACCAGAAACAATTTCGTATCTCAGGGTTAGAAAATCACTTTCGTCCTCGTCAGTCGCAACAACCTGAGTGACAAAATGGCTAGGGCCAGCATTTTCCAAAACTGTCACATTGTAATGAGGTTTCTGGAATTTGGGAGCATTATCGTTCTCATCTCGCACAAATATCTTCACAAACGTCTCTGAGGATAACGATGGTCGACCATGATCGTACACTCGAACAGTAAAGCTAAAACGTTTTTGTTGTTCATAATCCAGCTTCCTCGTAACCCGTAGTACGCCAGTCACATTGTTTATAGCAAATGTGTTGGAAATAATGCCGCCATCTGCAACTAGTTCAAAAGAACATCGTTGGTTTTCGCCTGCATCCAAGTCAGTTGCAGCAACACGAAGTAACGTCGTGCCTTCTGGGGAGTTTTCTCGGATTCTTGCAAAATAAGGTGCACCAAGGAATGTCGGAGCATTGTCATTAACATCTTTTACCACAATGTTTACCGTGGCTTCACTTGAGGCACCTGTATTTGAGTCTTTTGCACGAACAGTTAATACGTAACTTTGTCTCATTTCGTAGTCTAGCTCAGATGCCAATGACAATTCGCCTAAATTAAAAGAGACGCTACATTTCACGGTTGAACAATACAGCGGTTGAACACGGCTTCAGATAAATAAGTCTTACAGCTTCGCATAAAAATCTCACAGCTTGTAACACCACTGTTGATTCAACATGTTTGTAACGTTGTTGTTAACACCACAGGATATGACTGTTAAAAAAACAGTACTGTTTTAGCGTGTTACAACGTGCTACAACAGACATGTTGACTCAACAATGTTCATACATACATACAAAACATACCTGTTGGAACAATCATGTCATAGTTGGTGAAACAAACCTGTTCATATTGTTAATTCATCATGCTCAAATATACATGTTGTATCACTTATGAACAATATTGTTCATCGAACAGCGCTGTTGTTTGCTGTTCTACCAAGAATGAACAACGTTTTTACCACTGTTCGTTCAACAGCCAAGAACAATACTGTTTCAACAGCTATTAACACGCCTGTTTACAATCATGTTCAAACTGACCAGCTCAACCATGTTCAAACTGGCCAGCTCAACCATGTTTAAGCTGGTTAGCTCAACCATGTTCAAAAAAGTCAGCTCAACCATGTTCAAACTGGCCAGCTCAACCATGTTCAAGCTGGTCAGCTCAACCATGTTTAAGCTGGTCAGCTCAACCATGTTCAAGATGGTTAGCTCAACGAAGTGCGAGCTGGCCAGCTTAACCATATCCAAGCTGGTGAACTCAAATATATTGAAATTGGTCAGCTCAACCATGTTGAGGTGTTAAAAAGTTAAAGAGAATGTGCGTTTTTGCGTGGGTCTAATAGTCTTCAGAATAAGAAAAACACATACCAGTATTGGCATCCATGGCAAATTCACCATAATCATCACCAGACTGTACACTGAACACTGGTTTTCCATTTGGACACCGGGCATGAAATTTTTTAATTATGGTATCAGCCTTAGTAGCCTCTACTAACTCAATGGCATATGATGGTTTCTCAAATATACAAGCATCACCAGACTCAATTCGTACGGAGACCTTTGCTTCGGATACCAAAGGTTTTATGCCTAGATCTTTCGCTTCAATAACCAATTTGAACTCGGTAGGAGTAGATAAACCAGTCAGTTTACTTAAAACTTTTAAGGTTCCAGATAATGGATTAATAGCAAATAGACCACTTTTATCGCTCTTTATTCGATACCTAGAAGGAAAATTAAGACAAACATCAGTTGAAGGAGCAGTATCAAATTTGAGTGACTCTGAAACCACACAATTTATACCCGCAAATTTTATTAAATAACCCAAACACAAGAAAGACTCGTATGAAAATATAAATATAAAATACATATAAAAACTGGTAGTTATATTAAGAGACGAGTGAAATGGATTGTAAATGGTATCTTGATTAATTGTTAGACTAACAATTTTTCAGTTACTCGTTTTTTATGGAAACATGTTCTTGTATGTTGAACACATGTCCAAAATTACTAGATGTGACTCATATTTCATGACTAAACCAGTTTGGTTTTTTTGAAGTATGATGTTCATTTGGGTAAAAGACCATTCAGTTTAAAAATAGCGGATGTGTCTACCATTTAAATTCTGAACAAAAAACCTCAAAATAGATTTTCTGTTCTCGTTCAGTTCTGAAATACATGTATATACAAATATCGCAAGAAGTAAACAATATATGAAGAAGCCGTAAAAAGTTTGGTGTACCACTTTGTAGGAAGTTTTGGTCAAGACAAGATTTTTTTGATGAAATTGAAATAGTAGTGGCATTCCAATACCATTTCAGCAATGTCAAAAATAAAAACTACGCGGTATATATCCTCAGTTTAATATATATCCTATACGGTCTTAATACTCAGTTTAAATTACTCAATACCCAAATGCACGGACGAATTTACTGAGATGTGCGCGGCGTGTGCACTCCTCTAGCTTTGGCCAGAGCAGGTGCGTACACCCAGCCTTGGCTAGAGGGCGTGCGTACCACCAGGTATTGGCTAGAGGGAGTGCGCACCCCCTAAACATAGCTAGATGGTGTGCACACCCCATAAACATAGCTAGAGGGTGTGCGCACCCCTAAACATAGCTAGAGGGAGTGCGTACCCCATAAACATAGCTAGAGGGAGTGCACACCCCCTAAACATAGCTAGGTGTGCGCACCCCCTAAACATAGCTAGAGGGAGTGCACACACCTTCTAGCCAAGGCTGGGAAGGTGCGCACTCCCTAGCTTTGGCTAGAGAGCGGCAAGGTGGGTGAAAATATCCATGTCTATACATTTAATATATATTATATAGAATGTTATTACAGTATAGTAGTATGGATTGTTTAAAAATCTTTGTTACTGGACTACTTATGATGTTCTATGTGTTGACTGCTCACAAGCAATGGCCATGACTGACAGTCAGAGACCAACAAAATTCAAAGTAGCCGGACATAACAGCACTTACAAAACACTAACTGTACATCTACTCCAATCTACAACACCCCCGTGCAAATTTGGGCTGGATCCATCCCTGCCCAAAGGGTCTCCTCTCTAGTAATATGGTCATATTAAAATGTAGTACATATATCAAATCGATCCAATAATTTAAATAATAATACGAATCCAACAAACGAGACGTAGGCCTACTTACCTAATTTCACCATTTTTACCATCGTCACAATCCGTAACATTGACGTTCGCTACATCAGAACCAGTTGTTGAGCTTTGAGGTACAACAAAGAATATCGGTGGTCGTGGAAAGGTAGGAGTGCAGTCATTTACATCGTCAATAACAACGTATACCAAAGATTGTGAAAAATGTGGTGGAGAGCTATCATCCTGGGCCATCAGAACAAGTTTATAAAAGGCAATTTTCTCTCTGTCGAGCACAGCACCGGGTTTCGTCTTAACCACGCCCGTACTTTCTCTAATGGTAAACAAGCGCTGGAGATTGCCAAGACTAAACCTTATCCGTTGTCCTAATTTATAACCTTTGACAAATGGGGTTATGACAGTCTGCACCGAAGACTGATTCTCAACGATATGAGCTCGGTAAAATGGCCGAGAAAATTGAAGACTGGTGACTGGCATTGGCTTAAATAATACACGAAGCTTGGCAGTTCCCTTAAGATTTCCATCACTTACTTCCACGACTGCATTATACAAACCCTGGTTGGCTCTCGATGGATCATCAATAAACACCTGGCCAGTAGTAACATCGACATTGAGTAATGAGGGAGAATCTTGTTGAGTGATCGCGAAGGACATTGCACCAAGGTTGTCTAGATCAGAGGCCGTTAATGTGGTTACATGAACACCTTCGTATGTCGGTAAGAACATGGAGACATCAAATATTTTCTCAGAAAACACTGGAGCAACGTCGTTAATGTTTCTCACATGAATAATGACTGTGGCGACGTCAAATAACGATGGACGAGCTGTGTTACTTACTCTTACAAGCAAACTATGCAACTGCTGCTTCTCGTAATCTAGCGACACCTATATATGGCAAAAAACAAATCAAAAAACAAAAAACAAAAGGGTTTGTTTATCTGGAAAAATTAAAGACTTTAATAACTTTGTTTAAGATGTTCGACAATAAAAAATTAGGAATCATTGACGACAGTGTCAATTCTTGGTGTGATTAGGCCAAATCCACCACAATTTACCTGAACGTCACCTCAATATCCACCACAATTTACCTCAATTGCACCTCAATATCCACCACAATTTACCTCAACTTCACCGCAATATCCACCACAATTTACCTCAACTTCACCTCAATATCCACCACAATTTACCTCAACTTCACCTCAATATCCACCACAATTTACCTCAACTTCACCTCAATATCCACC
>JAOBAZ010000017.1:0-18581 GCA_026546875.1 Pteroeides caledonicum | reverse complement strand
CACCACAATTTACCTCAACTTCACCTCAATATCCACCACAATTTACCTCAACTTCACCTCAATATCCACCACAATTTGACGTATTAAGATGTTATATTCACCTGTAAGTGAATATAACAAAACCAAAATGGCGGCTAGCCGTCCTATTAAAGTTACTAACAAATATAAACAACTTCAAAGAGAATACAGTCCCGCAAAACATAAAAAACTGCAAAAATACTAAACCAATTACTTGGCACAGACTCGGCGATTATCAGGAAATATTGACGTCCACTTCGTCTCGGCGAATATTTCCCAATCACCACTCGCCTTTGGCGAATAATTGCCAAATATACTACCTGTATAAACCAAATCCACACATACCTTAGAGGTGACCAGGTATCCAGTGTTCGGGTCTAACCTAAAGTAACTTTCCATCCCAGAAGGACTGATAATTTCGTATATCACTTCCCTGTTTTTCAAGTCGACATCGTCGTCATGTAAGCCAATCACTAATGGTCGACCTCGCCTGTCAAGAATCGGAGAATTTTCTTTTGCATTTTCTGTTACATAACCGTCAAAACGTTCTTTTTCCATTGATGGTGGATTATCGTTCATATCTTTGATGTCAACATTAACCGTTAATTCCTGAGAATACCCATCGCCATCTTCAGCCTTGATTTTCAATGGACACGACGAAATTTTCTCAGCATCAAATGACACCTGCAAAGCACAATTATAAACCTTAAATCCTTAATATTTCAAGTCATCGAACTATACCTTGGAAAGTAGCGACATGTTACATCAGGCACTGGATTCGTAACTCCGGGTCCGTAACTAAATCTAGCAATCTGATTGGCTAAGCCAGAGGTCCGTATTACACCAGCGTAGACCTGGCGTTTTCAATGTCTTGCCAAAAAAAGACAAGTGCGGAAATGACGTAAATTCGGGGGGAAATGCAATGAAACTCACATTTGAAAATGTACTCAGATGATAGTGAACGTAACAACGTTAAGTTTACTGCCCAGGATAAGGGGGGAAATGTAGTTCTACACAGCCACTGAGTACTCAAAAGTGTATCAGCGATAAAGACATACAACAATACATCGCGTATAAGTTGGTAAAAAAATAAATACGCTGTTTACCGTCGAGTCCGGGCCATACTGGAAATATATTTTATTTTATTATTTTAATGAAAAAATGTCCTCAGCGTTTGGCCGTTTTCGAGTCCTCGGCAAAATGTATTTCCAATTACGGCCCTCCCAAACGGTAAATAAAATAAATATCGGTCGTATTTACCGTAACGTATTTACGTCGACCGTAGTCAGAGGTAATCAGATGGCTCCTCTTTCGTTGGCTACTAACTATAAGGCAGGGATGGGTGCCACTCCTGTTCCAGAAATTACTGATTTTACTGAGGGAGGAAAACCGGAGAGCCCGGAGAAAAAGCCTCGAAGCACAGGAGAGATCACTTAGTTAAGATCGAGACCAGGGTTCTCAGGCGGTCACCCATCCAAGTACTAACCCTGACCCACCGGGCTTAACTAGTGATGAGAGGCAACGCGCTAATCACTTCTGCCACCCGTACTTTCCTAATTTATCGTAAATAAATTAAATACGACAACCTCTATAGTGCCAACGATCCTATCCTTGTCCTCTATTGTCCCCGGTCTTCGTTAAAGAAGACGTTATCAGGGGATGTAATATTTGATGTAAGTGATGAAAATTTTCCGCATTGGCATTGGTTTTGTTGATAAGTGACTATGATGGCATTGCCAAAAATATATTTCGAAGTATGGCATCTTCGAAAAACATTGTTGCACATAAGTGGTCTTAAGCGCTTTCATTTTTTTTCTTTTTCACTAACTTTTCCATGTGCAATAACCAATTTGCATATAACCGGATTAAAAAAGGCGTTTTCTCAAGGTTTTGGTTTGGATTTCTGAAATAGTTGCAAATAAGCGACTTTTGAATTAAGTGACCTTCATATAAGAAGGCCGACTGTATCTTCAAAAAAAAAAGGTTAAATTTCTTCGTTTAATTACAGAATCATCCTCAGAGACATGTAAATATTTTTCAATATTGAAAAATATTTCTTCGTTTTATTCTGCAAACCTGGACGGATTTAAAATTCCCTATAAGTAGAATATAAACTAACGCACCAATACTCTACCAGGAGATTGCAGTATATCTCATATCCAGAGCTTGTGCATGTAATATTATTTATTGCATTAATTACATTTGCCATGAGTTCTTCTACTATAGTTGCATTTACTGGTTTATGCAAATTTCAAAATGGGATTATCATTATTCACTCCTTTAGAAATCATTGTTTTAACGGTTCTTAAAGACAAACATATTTGTATGACAGGACTATATTGTTGAGTTGGCTAACCTACTGATTGAACTACAAATATATTATAAAAAAATCAACTGTAGAGTCAGTATTACATAATGGACCTTATGATGAAAGCTTTGTTCACACGATCATACACTTCGTTACTAAGATGAACTTTTTATGTGCGAAACAAAAGCACGGCTTAAGCCATTTTTTTATAAAAATCCTATAAAAATCCTATTACATTTCAATGCATATGGAATAAACGACGGACACATATTCCACAGTGCATTTACTTAATCTGTCATTCCATGTTTTACTCAACATATTTTTTGGTATTCAATACAAAAATGTTCATGTGCACGAAGTCAGGAGACTATGACTTTCAGTTTATCGCGCAATACACAATCTTTGCGAACTTTTAATGCCATTATTAAAACACTAGAGCTTATCCCATGTCTTTTATAAATACGATTAACAGCACACTTTGATAAGCCTGGCATTTTAAAGACCAAACAGACATTTCGACCATGGGGGTCTCATTACTATTATTTTCCGAAGCAAGCGATATTCTGGAACCGTCAGTTTGAGCTGTTCACAAAATAATGCAACTTTGTATGGCGCGTTTGCAGATTATCACTGCAGAAAAAAACTAGTTTCAAACACCATTAACGATCATAATCGTCATCGTCGACATCGTCGTCGTCATAATCATCATCGTCGACATAATCATCATCGTCGTCATCATCGTCATAATCGTGATCGTCGTCGTCATTATTATTATTAATTATAATTGTTATTCTATTATCACGTGTCACGTGTACGTAATATCTTTTTCTCATTTGGAATTCTCATATGCATCTAAGATTTCTTGCTTTTTAAACGAAAGAAATGTTCATGGGGGTTTCGTTACTGATATATAAAGATATATCAACAACAACGTTTTCTCCTACAACATTACCTTGGTTGTTATTGTACCAGTAAATTGGTTAATTTGAAATCCACTAGAGCACGATGTATCCCGGGTAATATTGTAAAATGTCATCATGCCGTCAAAACCCACAGATGCAACGACGGTGTTTTCTGGTTGATTCTCGTAAATGGGTACAGAAAGCGGCTTCTTTGGAAAACCTGGCCTGTGGCCACGGGTCAACAGCTTTACCTAAAGAGAGAATTGTCAATCGTATTAAAACATAACAACTAATCGTTTAAGCTTAACATGTTGAAAACAGATCAAAACAAAGCTTTTTTAAATCAAAATTTACATGAGGTATTCATTTTTTTAATTAAACCCATGTTAGCACATGTGTACTTCTTTTCGAAGACGCCTTTAAATTTGACTTAAGCTGCCTGATTTACAACACTTACAGAAAGAAACTCTCTTCAACCTTGCATTTCCTTAGAACTAGTGCAACGTATAGAAAATGATGTCATTTGAAAGTGTACGTCAACCTAGGAATGTACTCAAATCAAATCTACTTCCATTATTGTTCTACTACTGCACAAGGTGTGTCAAAAAAAGTCGCAAATGGAAAATGTTTCCTTAAATCGGATATTCCGCCAAATTTGGCTTACTTTTTTTTTCACCAAGGGTAGTTAGGCGTCTTCTGGTATAGCTTGGAAAAATATTTAAAAAACATTTTATACTACTGGGGGTGTTCCTTGTTGTCTAATTTTGAAATAGTTTGCGCAGAGAAACGTTGAGCTAAAAATAGGATATTATTCACTGTTACAAAACACTGTCAAAGTTTCAAAAATGTTGCTTATTAGAGCAACACGTCACCCCTAAATTTGCCACATCTTCCATTGTGCGCAGTTGAAACAATCGTTCGAAAGAATTCTTTTTAAATCTCGTTGTATTTGTGTTCATTTGTTCGCTAGGATTGATGTACGCATTTGCAATAATGGGTACAATAATCGCTACAATCAATGTCTTACTGCGCGCACTGGATGATGCACCAAGTTTAGGAGTTATACACATTGCTCTAATAAGCAACATTTTTTTGTGAAACAGTTTATTCGGAATATTTCATACTTGTAACAAGTTGAATAAAATCCGATTTTCAGCTTGAAGTTTCTGTGCGCAAACAATTTCAAACTTATACGGAACCCCCCACGGGCCTATTAACAAATATAATTTCCCAAAATATTTCTTTCTAGACATACCAAAAGACGCCTAGATATTGTAATTACCACCAGCAGCGACGCCTGCCCGACAGGTTGGTCCTGCTATGCAAATTTTAAATCATTATCATTATTCAATTCTTTAAAAACTCTTTCACCGGTTATAAACACCATAATATTTCCATAGCGAACTAAAAGGTCGGGCTGGCTACGCGGACTGACTGGTACCCATGACCACAAACAAATATATCAGTTACACCAAATTTGCCACATATCCGAGTTAGGGGAAATTTTTCATTTAGGCCATTTTTATACAGCTTGTATAATTCATTTATTATACACTTATTATAATACACATGTTTGAAGATCATGAGAAAGAACGAAAAGACCTTTCAAGCGTGTATCTGGAAAATCATACTGCTTTGAAACACGGCATTCACATACACTGAAAAGATTTTATTAGGTAGTTTACTAACAACGTCTAAACAAAGACGTCTAAACAAAGACGGCAAATTGATGAATACTACAATCCTGGCAAAAATTATGTGGACACGTCGGGCTACACCAGTCCTTGACTGTGCAGATACGTTTTTCTCCAATCTAACGCCCCCCGCCACCCCTGCACAATGTTGTGAGGTTTTCATATGCGTTTGCCAATAACGACCAGTCCAAGTAACAACATTGACCAGGGGGGAAGGGGAAAATCATTCCAAAGACAACAGCAAGAAAATTGCTGCAAAGGACAGTTTGTGCGCGCGCTGTCCACATTAATTTTTGCCAGGATTGTGGTACATTGTTTTTTTTTGACAAGTTGCTTTTTTAACCTTTTAGCGTATAAATATCGTTTTATTGTGGCTACCAAGAATTACTTTACTTTTTAATGAAAACAAACCGCGCCACAGAGAGTAAATACAGTATATAAAAAAATTAAGCAACATATTGAATAATTTCCAACAAAATATTCAAACTAGTTTAAGGAAGATCAGAGAATTCCAAACACGATATAGCGAGCTCTGTGTTTTGCACTTAGGGTAAAAAAAAACGTTCATTCTAGCGATATTGGCGGTCCGGAAGTCTCAATCTTAATCGTACATTTACCACCCGGAGTAGTTATTATCAAGATGCCACATTTAAACAAAATGAATACGCGTCGTGGGGGTAACGACTACGTTTAGTAGAAAAAACTGGCTTATAGAGCAATTAATAATTATCATGGTTATCACATTATGGGAAAAATAGTTTAAAGATTATTATTTTCATACAGTTTAATTGTTAAAACTGATGATAAACAAGATATTTATTACTTTTGCTTAGACAGGGTATCAAGTGAGCGTATGTGAGTCACCCAATTAATGTGAGATCAAGTATGCTTGGTGTTCCGTTGCTAATAACGTTAGTTCTGAGCAGTAAACTGAGGGAGCAGTTCAATATAAACGCATATAAACGCATTTAAGTTTGATAAGACGTTTTCCGCCACAATATATTGATATTTTAAGACTCTTTTAAGCAGTGATTTTGTTTTAACACCTAGCGATTAGATACCTTTTATTTGTTTTTATATGTAAATGTGTGAAACAACAAACTTAAATATATATATATAGACATATACAGTAGCCTTCGTTACAAAGCAAACAGATTGGCAAAATTAGCAAATAAGAAGCTTATATTCAAAATGTTGTTTATATAAGAATTTACTACAGCAAAATTTCCGTGACAGTAGAAACCACACACAAAACTTCGACCACACAGGTCAGGGAGTGGGTCAGCTTAAATAATTTTCTAGCAGCTTCGAACCAGACTAAAATCGTCATAGAAGTCAGTATAAACATCCAATTTGAATTTGAGTTGAATTTCAGTCATTATTAAACTTTTTCACTTAACTTATTTAGGCAAAACGCCCCGATAAGTAGGATAAGATATATGTCCCGATGTTTTTCTGCAGCTCAGCAAGGGAGATTTTAACTTAATGACCTGAATAAACTGAATATCATAACATTAAAAACACACGGTTAGAGTGGCGATGCATATCATTTGTGGAATCTTTTGCGATTTGGAAAAAGTACGAAAAGTTAGTTACAGTAAGTTATACAATTGTTTGATTCAGTTTAACAGTTTCTATATACCCGTTTCGCTGCTTACAAATAACCAATATTCCAAATTTTAGAATGCAGCAATAATGCAATAATACATAAAAACAATATAATTTTAAAAATATTTTAAAGAGATTCTCCACTCTAAAAACAAAAATCAACTAAAAACACCTAAACAGAGTGAAATAATATCTATATGCATTAAATTTGCCTCAACCGTTTCCTTCATCTGTAATTCACTTTTAAAATTGGGTCTTCTGAATCCACGGAGGCCGCCATCTTGTTTTTTGATGACGTAACTTGGTTGTTTGACTAGATGATCACCGCTAATTTATTTCTTATAATTGCTAAAGCATGACGATATCACTTGTCGATAAAAATGGTACAATTAATGGACGAAAACAATTGAGTAAAGTGTCAAGCAACCAATTTACGTCATCAAAAACCAAGATGGCGGCCTGCATGGATCCAGAGGTTCAACTTTAAAAGTAAATTACAAATGAAAGAAACGGTTAAAGCAAATTTAATGCATATAGATGTTTATTTTATGCTATTTAGATGTATTTACTGGATATTTGTTTTTCGAGTGGACGATATCTTTAAGAAAACAAGGGAGGAAAAATTGCAAAAGTGTTTAATGTATAAGGAACTAGCAAAAGTACTGTAGTTGATAAGATATTTATTGTTGTCTCCACAGAACCAAACCCAGATTTTGGCGAATTTAGTGCGCATGCGCCAATATCGGGGATAATGCTACTTTGTTAGGTTGCGCTCATATGCCATATCAACGTAACTGCTTCTAAATATAATATTATAGACACTATTACGAAACATTAGAAGCTACACTGGTCACTATGATATATTTATTTACTAACCGTTACGTTTGTTGTGGAACTTAAGGCATCGGATCCATCATCTCTAGCCTCGATAACTAAGTGATACTCTGAACGATACGACGCTTGCAAAACTCGATTGGTTTGTATCACACCACTCTGCGGTTGGATCGAAAAAGCAAAGTTGTGGTTTCCAGACGATATTGAATATTTTATAATTGCGTCTAAGCCCTGGTCTCTATCTTTGGCCTGGACTTTGATGACGTCACTACCACGCGGGAGCTTTTCCTGGATAACAACACGATATGATGGTTTGATAAACTCTGGCTTCCACTCGTTCACATCGTCCACATTGACAATAACGTACATGTTGCTTTCTTTTGGTTTGTCTCCACGATCTGTCATGGCGACAATGAGAACATGGGATCTTATATCTTCGTAATCGAGAGGTGCTTTCACAGTTATCTCACCAGTGTTCTCATCAATGGCAAACAATTTAAGAGATTTGGGGTTCGCAGCAGACTTCAACGAGTATACTATTTGAGCGTTAATACCAGAATCGAGGTCAGTAGCTGTGAACAAAACAAGAAAAATCAACAAACAACATTAGCTGCACATAAAGTGTATCATCATTGCTGATAATAAAATCATCATCATTGTTGATGATAACTTCATCATCACTGCTGATGATAAAGTCATCATCATTGTTGATGATAACTTCATCATCACTGCTGATGATAAAGTCATCATCATTGTTGATGATAACTTCATCATCACTGCTGATGATAAAGTCATCATCATTGTTGATGATAACTTCATCATCATCACTGCTGATGATAAAGTCATCATCATTGTTAATGATAACTTCATCATCACTGCTGATGATAAAGTCATCATCATTGTTGATGATAACTTCATCATCACTGCTGATGATAAAGTCATTATCATTGATGATAGCTTCATCATCACTGCTGATGATAAAGTCATTATCATTGACGATAACTTCATCATCGTGGTCATCATTATTGTTGATGACTTCATTGCAGTTGATAATGACTTCATTACACGTATTACTGCTGATGATAAAGTCATTACTACATCCTCGTACCAGGGTCTTATCTCCGCTCTCTCATCATCAGTGCACCGATGACTACAGGTTATTCATACCTAAAGTATACGGCAAATGTAAACTGACACCAATCCTACGAGAAAAATGTTTCCAAAAAAGAACAACCGACCAACTTATCACTTTTGCCTTTTGGGTAAATTGACCCCAAATCATTGCACTTAAATAGGAAAGCATTGACAACTCAGCTTAAATTCACAATATGTCAATATAGTGAACTTCCTACCGTCAAATTTGTAGTGATAATAAACCCTTAGCCTGGCATCGATATAGTGAATAGGGTGACTGCCAGATATCACGGGTGCCAATGCAAAAACAATTGTGAGAAGTATGTTATAATTTTAGGTGTTAAACAGAGAAATTTTACATACTTAGGCTCACGGATGGATTCACTGGGGGGGTACAGCCCGTAGCTTTGGCTAAGGGGGGTGCACACGTAGTGCAAACGAAACACCTTTACGCATTTCATCGGCTAGAGCCAGATTTGACCCAGACAACGTTTCAAACTGCCTCAGTTGTTTAATATAAATAAGTTCAATAAGTATCATACACAGCCGAGGATTATTTCACTGGTTCACTACTACATATCAAATAATAACTATACGCATGTACAGTATACCACAACATTTACACGATAAACTGTAGCATTTACTGCGAATACAAACAGACCTGCATCTAATACATGAAAAGTAAAAACACACAGGACACACATATGATACAAATGCGCATACACACACAAACAAACAGACGCGCTAGCATGCACGCAAACACACACAGCATACACACACACGCACGACACACACAGCATACACACACACACGACATACACACGCACGGCACACACACACTTATCACTACAGTCATTGTTGGGAAACCTACTCTAAAAATTCTCTCATTTAAATTTCTAAACTATCGTGACTTTTTATGAGTGTTACATTTGTAGATCCCACGCGTGAAACATTGCAATAACATCGAGATTCAGAATTATTAGAATTCATTTAATTAAAAAGACCTTTCTTGAATTTCATGTTTTTAACCACAGGATGCCCAGATACTCTTCAAGTACTTCCGCTAAGTAATTCTAATCATATGGAGTTTCTGATTAATCACGACTCGATGACGAATAAACTGTGGAACCTTATCTTAGTACCTGTAAAATATGTTGGCACTAAAGCTTTGCTAGCTATATGAAAACAATTCAGTACTTTAATGACACTATTCCACTGTACATGCCTGCGTAGTTCGAGTACGAAAATGAATAAATAACTTAAATAAACGACTTAGCTGGTGTTAGTGTGCATAAAATAGCGATAACGTTTTATCATTTCCCGTTTTAAAACAAGCCCAGTTACTTTAGTACTTATCTAAACTTTCTGTGGCTCTTCTCGTCCCTAATAAATTTACAGCGTATAGTTTACTATCGCTGAAACGCAAAGACCGCCTTTCCGTGATCTACTCCACTTCATTACAAGATTTCGATGGAAAAAAAGTCGGCAAAGCAAACGACAGATGCTTTGTTTATAAGAAATAATATACTGTTTTAATACGATTTGCATTCATCTAACGTCAAACTAGCAGACGGCACTTAGCTTTTCAGACACACTTAAATAAGTTAATCTGATAAGCTATCGTGTCCATTTGCAACATATACTGTAGTCAAGTCAATGAAAATACGAGTGGACAACACAGAAAAGGTCAAGAGCTTCCTTTTGTTGTCAATTAAATCATCTACTAGAATGTCACACTTCGCAACGTGTTGAGATCTTCCGTTCGCAGTTGGCAAAACAACAATCTAATATTTTCTTGGTATTTTTCGCACTTTATCTGTCAATTTTCAAAAAAATTAATAAGCTGAACTTAAATAACTCAATAGACGGATGCCGAAAATTCCTTACATTGTTCAAGGATTAAGTTCGGAATGTTTACAAAATTGGACGGAACGACCAAAAGAAAAGTTACCACGCAGTTCCTGGTATTGTTAAATTAAAACGCTGCGTTAGCCTAAATATATAAATGTCCTAACACAGCATTGCAAATACCACATTTTAACTCATATGATGTTTGCAAATGGAATGCCAAAAATGTACCACCTTGAAAATATTTAAAAAAATTAATGCGATTAAATGAACATTAACCGATATATATATTTCTTTTCTGATCGGAAGAGCATTAGCCATAGCAAACTAAAACGAAAATAAAGAATATCTTATTGTGTTGTTGCTCGTAATATATCTAGAACTGTGTTATGTTATTAAAGTCTGTTTATGTTGTACTTATATCCATGTAGCACGTTTTGACATGTAAATCAAATTAAATCATACTATGGAGCGTAATAAAGGTAATTGGTTGGTCGGTGAGAAGTTCCGCATTCTTTAAATACGAGATACACATAACGAGCCTAAACTTAAACTATGATAATAACTACAGTGCATTTTTAAAAGCATACTAAACAATCCACTTTATCAACTGTGGAGATTTTGACACATCTTTGTGTTTTTATCACCACATGAAAATCTAACCCCAGGGCACCAACCATAAATATTCTTTCCACCTTCAAGCACACAGGTTACACAAACCATACTTAAATTTTATCAATCTACTGAACCAATGTGTACTGCTGGTAAGTACTGTAGTGATAATAATATCTTAAATTTTGACACAAAATCTAGCTACGGTAGCTAAAAAGTTTTTTTATACTGTAGTTCCTCAGCAAGATAAAGTATGCAATACAAGAATACAATGCACCATATCACGGCAAATACTTAGGCTGCTTACTTAAAAAAGAGACTGGGTACCACACACTTGTCAACTGAATAGTCAGTTTTTTTAAAAACAGCAAAAATTAAAATCACTTGAATAAATTGGACACCAATTATGTTTTTTGTTGCAAAATTGTTTGTTATTTTGAATAACAAATACATTATTCACAATATCTGGTCATCATTTACTATATACACATATAAATTAGCCTTCTTGCCATGTTAAAAAACTAAATGATTTTTCCTGGAACTAGACTACGAAAAACCTAATACATTAAAAACAACAACAAATCATCTTACCCTGTTTAAGTGCCACACAAAACTATTTCAGTAGATGTATGTAGCCTGAACTGAAGCAATTACTGGAATGGGATTAAAATTACTGCTCTGCAAATAATTATTTAGCTATGTGGTTGCAAATAAAATAGTTTCGGGTTTTGCAAATACATGCAGTTGATAATTAGGCTTCAAGCTGAACTCAGTGAGGCTTGTGGTTAAATAAAACAACAATGACAATGACAATGACAATGACAATGGCGACAACAACGACAACAACGATGACAACAACAACAACAATGGCAACGACATCGACAATGACAACGACAACAGGATCCAGAGGAGAGTCTTGGGTATTAATGGATTAAAAGCTACCCCAGTATGACTTACCATCGTTACACACTATACATAATTATTTTTAAAAAATTTGAGACATACCTTTGACAGTAACTACTTTGGTACCAACAAAAACACTTTCTGAGACTCTGGCAATTCTTTCAATCATTTTTGGTTTTGGATAGTTGTCATTGACATCTTTGACTTTAATGTTCAAGGTGAGGTTGCAAGCATAATATCCATTTGTAGCACTTATTACAATATGGTAGGCTGGTACATCCAGTTGTGCAATCACTTCAAGGCTGTTACCAAGTGAGTGTAATCGGAATTTTTGGTCTTCATTTCCAGATTTTATTGAATATGAAACAAAATCATTGTTTTTATTGGTTGCTAATAATGTATCAATTTGATGCCCAACTGGGGTACCTTCATCTAATATGGTATCAATGTGGCTTTTTGAAAATGAAAGAGGATTCACAAGGGCAGTTGATACACCAGGACTTCCTGGATTAATAGTAAAGGTAATTTTAGTTGTTGCAGATAATGGATGATTCCCACCATCTTTGGCTTCAATTTTTAGTTGGAAGTAATCAAAAATGCTAAAACTTTGATGACTGAATAACTGTCCTGATTTGGGGTGAATTTTCAATTTGTCCTCGTTGTTCCCATCTATTATCCTAAAAGTTATGATCCCATTTTCTCCACTGTCTTTATCACTAGCAAGGATTTGTCCCAGAAGTGTACCTTCAGGTACATTGTTGGTGCCAGCTATAAAAAACTCAATATCCTGGCGTTCTTGAAATTTTGGTGGGTTATCGTTTTCATCTTGGATTAAAACGGTTACTAATGCTTCACTCTTTTTAGGTGGAATTCCACCATCTGTTGCTGACACAACAAGATGAAATATCTTTTCTGTCTCATAGTCCAAATTGATATCCGTTGTGGTAATAATGCCAGTAGTCCTATCAATCTTAAAATGCTGTTTAGTGTTCCCACTCTTTATGTCATATGTTATTTTTCCATTATCACCAGAATCCATATCATGGGCAGAAACTTGAACCACCATTTCATCAGCTTTCATGTTCTCTGGTATTTTACTCTCATATACTGGTGGATAAAACACAGGGTCATTATCATTTTCATCTGTCACTTTAATAAGAAGCTGTAAGTTGCTATGGAATTGTCTTAATTGTTGAGTAACAACTTGAACTGTTAGCCAGTAATATGGGATTCTTTCATGATCCAGACTAGCTGTGGTAGTAAGAATGCCTGTTGTGCTATCAATATGAAAAACTGTAACATCAGTACCATCAATAATTGAGAATGCAAACGAGTTGTGTGAATATGGGTGATTATTCAGCTTGGTTAGCTGTACAACTTCAGTTCCCACAGGAGCATTCTCAAGAACATCATACATCATAATACCACCAACATGTTTACCCATGTAACTGCTTTTACCACTTATCCGTTGTACAATATGAATAATAATATAAGCATATGATGTCAGCACTGGCTGTCCCCCATCACTCACCATAACAGTCAGGTTATAATTCCTTTTACTGCTTGATGCAAGACTTCTTTCAAGTTTTAACAATCCATTTTTAGCATCAATTGAAAATAGTTCAAAACCATAACTTTTAGCCAATGTAAATCTAAGTTTTCCTCCATGACCAGTATCAGGATCACTGGCAGCAACCACAGTGATAGGGCTTTGTGATGGTAGATCCTTCATTAAATAGATATTTTGTGTTACTGGACTTATAACTGGCTGGTTATCATTGAGATCAAGGACATTAATCAAAACGTCTACTTTACCATACTGAGTAGCTGGTGAATTATCCTTAGCCAGTACTTCAAGTTTGTATAAGTGTTTCTTCTCAAAATCTAAAGGCTTGATCAATTTTATTTTACCACTATCTGATTGAATCATGAACTGGCGGTTATAATCATTGATAAGTTGGTAAGTAACTTGCTGGTTGGCATCTTTATCTTCAGCAAGAACTTCTAAAAGTACCGTTCCAGTAGGAAGATTTTCAGTGACAGAAATATTATAAATATCTTGTTTAAATTTTGGTGGATTATCATTTATGTCTTTTACAGTCACTGTAACTTTAATGAAGTCAGCTTTACGTGGTGAACCTGTGTCCCATGCAGAAATATTAAGTTCATATTTGGCTGTTTGTTCTCTGTCAAGTGTAGCCACTGTTTTTAATTGACCAGATAGAGCATCAACACCAAAATGTTGGTTACTGTTCCCACCAACAATATAATATGTTACTAGACCAGCATAACCATTATCATCATCTTCAGCTTTTAATACTGTCAAAACTGATCCAACTGCTACGTCTTCTGTTACACCAATCATTAATTGTTTTTCTGGGAAATTTGGTGCATGCAAATTTGAAATGGGCTTTCTCTCAATAACAGGCTCAATAGGTGTTTTAGTTTGACGGCTTCTCACAAGCTTTGAAGCTTTTATATAAGCTGTTGAATCTCGGCACGAAACATCTTTGTTTTTGTACTTGCTATCAATGGAGATTTTTAGAAAAGCACTATTTGAGGACTTATATGTCCCATCAGTCGCTGAGACAACCAAAGTGTATGATTTGATGGCATTACCAAGTGGCTTGGCAACAGAAACGGAGCCTGTAACCTTATCCAAAGTAAAAAATTCACCAGTGTTACCCATGGTGAGCAAAAAAGTTGGTGAATTTTTTTGATCCACATCAATATCCAAAGCCTCAACTTGTGCAAGTTTAGTGTTTACAGGCGTTTCAGGAGATAACATGATTGTGCAGTCATTCTGCTTTATAACTGGCCCATTATCATTCCAAGCTTTGATTTTAACTTTTACGAGTGTCTGAGTTTCTTGTCGTATGGGAGAGCCATTATCACCTGCATGCACAACAAGGTAAGCATACTCTGGGCTGCCACTGTCTCTATCAGACACCTTTTTCACAGATATTACACCAGTGTCACGATCTATTGAAAATCGATCAGAGTTTGGCAACCAATAAGACACCAAACCATTATCACCACTGTCTGAATCTTTTGCCTTAACTTGATAGATATTTGTGTGCAGAGCCATGTCTTCCTGCATTTCCACATAATGATTACTTGAGGTAAATTGGGGAGCATTATCATTAAAGTCTTTAACATGGATATGAACCTTAGTTGATATGACTCTGTGATCACGACTGAGTACATTTAGCACTATTTTTAAAACATAATCAGATATTTTTTCGGCATCCAGTTTTCCAGCTACATAAATATCACCAGTGTTTGGCCTTATCCTAAATTTGTTTGCTGTGTTCCCTTCAACAATTGAATAGAAAAATACTGAGTGTGCCTTTAAATTTTGTGCTGTTATCTGAATCACACTAGCGTTAAAAGGCATCATTTCAGACACATTTACAAAATAGTTGGACTGAGGAAAACGAAGTTTGGTTGACAGTTTTTCTACCATCGTGAAGCGATGAACTAAAGTTGAACTTTTGGCAGGATTTCCTTTGTCAGTTGCTAAGAATGTCAAGCTGGGATTACTTAGCGTTGTTTTTATAGGTTTAGCTAAGCGAAGGCGATAAATAGTGTTGTTTTTCGCAACTTTTTCAAGGAAAAGAAGCCCTCCTACATCGCTTCTGGTAATTACCAACGAAGCAATTCTCCCATTTCTGCCTCTATCACGATCACTGACTGTAATTGTGGCAACAAGACTATTTGATTTATTTTCAAGTTTACTTGTTGCCTCATTTACAGAAATTAACGGCGTATATTGGTTTACAGACATTACGTTTATTGTAATTTGACAAGTTTTATCAAGTACAGTCCTACCAGCTTTACGGATTAATTTCGAGTCCCATTTCTTCACAAAGGCCGCCAAATTATGCTGACCTAAAGTTGTGGGCAAGCGACGCTTCAAGAACAAGACTCCACTAACCGGGTTTAGTTCGAAATACTTCGACTCTGATGTAAGCAAAAAATAAACGTTTCCGATATCATCCTTATTTGTCGTATTCAACTGTAAAATTGGTTGAAATAGTGGGAAATTAATCGGGATTTTCGCCAATCTATTGGTCTCGTAGAAACGTGGTTGGACGTTGCTAGCCACTTGAACATGTATGGATACTTTAGTCGTATCAATTGTTCTTTTGCTTACGCTATCAAGAGCTTTAATAGTAAGCATATACGACGCACATGATTCCTCGCTTAGCATTCGCTTGGTTACCAGACTTAAGGAATAGAAGTTTTTGATAAGTTTACCTTTGACGACAAATGTATTTAACCCAGTACATTTAGAATTTGTTTGTCGGCCAGGATCACTTGCTACAGTAACATATTGAATATTATTTCTCCCATCCTCTTGCACATACATGCCCATTTTTACAGGTGATTGTACGTAACTTCCAATTCCGGCATTCTCATTTATGCTGGCTCGGTAAAGGCCGCCGCTTGTAAATTTGTTTACCTCACGTACTCCAACAGCTTCGTACAACAACACCGGATTTTCAACATGAACGAAGTTGTATGGTCCAAAGATGTCTTGGTTTGTGCCACCGGTAAATGAAAAACCCATGGACAATAGCAGGAGCGTCCCAACGAGAACCACCAGACGTGAAAACATAACGCTAAACGGCTCGAGGAGCAGCCTGAAACAAACAAGAGCAATGTTTAAGGAATAGTCCGAAGTGCTACATTTCCCACTGATTCAGTGATTTGCATTCATGCAGTTCTACAGAGGCTGCCATACGAAAAGTAAACAGTCTTATTCATTCTTCGACGAGACTCAATGACTTTGCAGTTGGTGAAAGTCAATTCACAGCTACAAAAATGAATATAAACCGCTAACAACTTGTCGCGTGTTCAAATGATTCTCGACTCAATTGACAAAATTCTGTTGTTGACCTTGAGGGCAACACAAGGTTTAATTACGTCAGCGGATGGGGGGACGTGTTTTGGACGACCAATCGTATAAATTATGCTATTATAATGAAAATAAACACAATCACAGCGGACGGAAGCACTTATGTTTTGAAGATTTATACTAACCAAACAAATAAGGCTTTGTAGATAACCAAGTAGAAACCACTTTATATTTAGTTTACCTATGTTCTATTGATCAGATAGACATGGGCGAGCTCACAACGCAGTCCTATATAAAGCTAAAACAGCCAAAATGAATTCTTGGCTTGAGGCTGGCAAATGTAATAACAAAAACACTTTAACTCTTAGCTGGATAGTTTCTTTTTGGCAAAAAATATGTAGTTTCGCACGCACAAAACGAAAGGCAGATTTTTAGATTTTAATGCGCAATTGGCCAATCTCGTATAATTAGCAGACCTGATAAGAGCAATCGTAGAAGACTCAATGACAGCGAACGACACTTGGGATGTTCTTGTTTTCACCGAGGAACTGCTCGAATAAAGGTTTGGTTTGCTTCGATAAAAGATATTCTGCTTCTTTCATTAAGACTATAAGAGGTTGTTTAATTAATTATTAGCTTGTTTCATTCATTAGTAGCTTAAAATATTTTTATCGATCAATTCAAAGTGTGATTTTAGTGATATATTTTCTGCGCAAAACGCTTTTCACTTGTGTTTTGTTAGTAAGCTATCTTAACTAAAGTGAAGAAAATGTTTGGAAAATAGTGCAAACACACTTAGTGGCGTAGCCAGCCCGCAAGGTTGGTCCTGCAAATTTCACATCATTACCATTATTCATTTCTTTAGAAAATAATTCATTGTTTTTAGAGTTATTGAACATGGAAATATTTCCATAGCATGACTAAATTGTCGGGCTGACTACACTACTGAACACACTAGAAGAACCTGAGCTGTGCAGGTATACCAAAAGTTTCCATAAACTTTGTTTAATATCGATATACCGGCCAATTTTCAAGAGTAGACTCTTTTGATACGACCTTTACACGATGGAGAACGTCTGGCGACTGGAGGCATTGATAAAATCACATAAAACTGTCCGTCAATAATCTTAAATTATAAATTCTTGACAGATGACTGACAAAATGCTGTGGTCGCTTAAAACATTTTCTAAGTGTATTGTCTTTATGATCAATTTATATTAATACATTGCTTTACATGTATTCCGAGACGTTTTCTTCTCGTACTATTTCCTCATGATATATCACAATTCGAATTTGTGAAGTCAAAGAAATTGTCGAAAATACCAGTTTACGTTACGTCCACGTACACTGTAGTCTTTAACTGTTCATGACAGAAACTTAGTGAGATCTTTTAAAAATTAAACAGCGAGGTTCGAGGATTGATGTTTTAAAAAGTTGTTTTTTTTATTATAATCATCATCAATGACAAACGACTCTTATCGTCTGTTTTGCATTTCAGACTGGAAATTGGCGATTAAATTAGTAGGCAACGATTACAGATGAATGCAGCTTTTGTCAGGTATTACGCATACCAAACTCCCCTATCTTGCTTTACCTGAAGTAAATATTTATCACTAAGGAACAGTCCTTAAACAACTTTTTTAAAACATAGGAAACACGTCCCCGTCTCACCCATGTAACTTATGTATATACAGGGGGTACCTATTGCTCGCAGTAATATGAACTAGGAAAATTTTACCTTCCTGATTATCTTTACTTTGTTCGAAAAGACGGTTATGTATATGTTCCCCTGACCAGTGTGTTACTAAATATTGAAATCCTTTTGTGCTTGTCAAAAGTATTTTAAGTTGCAAATTAAA
>JAOBAZ010000016.1:41123-67674 GCA_026546875.1 Pteroeides caledonicum | reverse complement strand
CAGGTATAGTATAACGTTACTCCCTTCCTCTGCGGTTACGGTGACTGTCGGCTTTTGCTGATTAGTAAGAGAAGAACCCTCAATAGAAGGAGGGTCGGGCGGAGTTGTATCAAGAGTGATGGAATAGGTGCTGGATAATGGACTTGTTTTCCCATTTTTGGTGGCTGTAGCGGTAATTGAATTGATACCCTCTGTTAAGTCTTTAGTAAGAGTTATCTCAACCCTGTTTTGTCCTAAAGGGATAGTTGCGGTTCCGACTTCTTCTCCTCTCAGGTATAGTATAACGTTACTCCCTTCCTCTGCGGTTACGGTGACTGTCGGCTTTTGCTGATTAGTACTAGTACTCTTGCTAGAAAGAGTAGGAGTTTTAGGGTCACCGCTCGGATTGGAGCTCGGATTGGAGCTCCCGCCTCCACCGCCCCCGCATGCAACAAGGATATTCAACATCAACATAGAGGTAAACGATAATGGTACTCTCTTGTTATTGGGTGTGAGGGGCAAATAATTCATCACAATTCCCACTCATTGAGAGCTAAATAGATATATCCTATTTCATTAGCATTATTTTCGTCATATTCATTGTGGATAGACACTATATTTTCATCATCTCTCAAGACTATATAATCCACCGAGTGTGACATAAGCACGGGTTTATTCGGCATTAGAATAACCTGCTCTTTGTTGATAATAAAGCTCCAATCCTCTTGGTTCCCGGCACTCCCATCCTCCATAAATACCTTAGTTAATTTCAAGTCTTTTTGAATGACTTGACTCATGTCGGATATTTTCCATACATCATCCTCTTGCTGGAATTTAGCATAAATTTTAATGCTAGTCATACTTTGTTTTTGCTCCTTATAAGCAAGAGATGTCGCAAGTTTATCCTTTTCTGAAATTTGTCCGCTCTGGATTTGCTGCGTCTGACCTTTGATTTTAACGTTGTATATAGTATTTTTAGTGCCTGTTGCAATGGTTAAAGTGAATTTAGCATCATTGCCTTGGTATGGAATAGATGGTGTCACCCCTTCGTACATTATAGAGTCATTGACTTTATATATAACGACCCCCTTCAGCGGAATTTTAACCGGACTACTGTCTTCGTTTATCGGAAGAGAAGTAACTTTTGTCGAGCTGGTTAGAGTAATTTCTTGCTCGTCAGAAACTTCCTTGTTGTCTATCTTAGCGTAGACTACAAGAGTTATAGTATTGTTTTTGTCGTTGGGTAAGAATTTTTTTTCTATAAGAGTTTGTTTATTGTCTAGATAGGGTTTTTGAGAGTATGAGAGATATTCAGCCTCATTATTGCTGCCTTTACGGTCGTTGTCGTCCACTATTATACTTTTTCCTCCTCCTATCCCACTCCTACCACCACAGGCACTAAAAGCAATGAAAAACAAACTATTGGAAAGAGCTAAAGAATATCTATTATGTCTGTTTGAATTGGTTTTGTCTTGAGAAATTCCCATTGTAACCGCTTTTGTTATAATCGTCTTGAAAATGTTATATTAATAGAAATGTTTATATTTAGAAATTGTTTAGGTCAACGGCGGACAAAGAGTATCATAAAACTACCTTATTTTACAGAAGAAATTTTTAATTATTGCAGAGTTTTCTCTTTCGAGAATACCGTCTATGACTTCAACCTTATGTGTCAGAAATTTTTTTTGGAAGATTTTGTCGCCATGAGTGATAGCTCCTGATTTGAGGTCGTATGCGCCGAAAACTAACCTTTTTAGTCTAGCGTTAGAGATAGCAGCGGCACACATTACACAGGGTTCAAGAGTCACGACAATAGTGAGATTGTCGAGTCTGTGTTGATTGAGGTATGAGCAGGCTTTTTTTATGGTAATGATTTCTGCGTGAGCACAAGGGTCATTAGACGCAATCATGGCATTGCGGCTCTCTGCGATGATGTTTTTGTCTTCGTCGACTATAACCGCTCCCACCGGTACCTCCCCCTCCGACTCAGACATTAAAGCCTGATTCATAGCTCTGATCATAGTTGAGTGCCAATAGTTTTGCATCATCGGATTTAGAGTTCGAGATTTAGAGATTGTCTATAATTGTTAATTTTTGTGATGAAAATATATGGTAATTGTGTTAGTGTTCTGGGACTTTTGTAAATGGGAGTGTTATTGACAGAGATCAGGATAAATCAGGATGAAAATACGTTATGTTAATGCCTGTTTGATTTTGAATGTAGGTGATATATTATAGACTGTTGGTATAGTTATGTAAAAAGTATGCCAACTATCTGGGTGATTTGGTCTTTTGATATTGTTTTTGAGAGTGAGAGGTATAGAGATGAGTACAGAAAAGATATACGAAGTTCCTTCAGACGTTGCCGACAGGTCTTTGATGAGCAAGGACGATTATGAGCGATTTTGTAAACAGTCTATTGAGGATGTGGAGAGTTTTTGGCGAGATCAGGCACTAGACTTGGTTGAGTGGAGCAAGCCGTTTACTAAGGTCAAAGACGTTAATTTTGACTTGGATGACTTTAGGATAAAGTGGTTTGAAGATGGTGAGCTTAATGTTTGCTATAATTGTGTAGATCGTCATGCGAAGATTAAGCCTCGAGCGACAGCCCTTTTGTGGGAAGGTAATAGTCCTGACGATTCGGAAGAGGTAACCTTTGCCGAGTTGAAAGATCGAGTTAGTCGTTTTGCGAATTTGCTCAAAGACTTAGGAGTTAGCAAGGGAGATAGAGTTACTATTTATATGCCTATGGTCTTAGAGTCGGCCTACGCTATGCTTGCTTGCGTTAGGATCGGAGCGGTCCATACGATCGTGTTTGGAGGCTTTTCTCCGACCGCCCTTGCCGAGAGAATTAATGATAGTGATAGTCGAGTTGTTATCACCGCAGACTATGGTCGTCGAGGCAGTAAGACAGTGCCTCTAAAAGACAATGTCGATGAGGCTTTATTGAGTTGTCCGAGAGTTAGCAAGGTATTAGTTATTAGGAGTGTCGGGGATGAGGTGAATATGGAGGAGAGTCGTGATGTTTGGTATCATGAAAAGATCGACAGTATGAGTAATGACTGTCCTTGCGAAGACATGAAAGCCGAAGACCCGTTGTTTATTTTGTATACGTCTGGTTCTACTGGGAAGCCGAAGGGAGTCCTTCATACGACAGGCGGATATTTGGTCTATGCTACGTATACTTTCAGATATGTTTTTGATGCTCATTCTGATGACGATATTTATTGGTGTACGGCAGACATAGGTTGGGTTACAGGACATAGTTATGTGGTTTATGGACCTTTGTCGAACGGGGTTAGGAGTCTTATGTTTGAGGGTGTTCCGAACTATCCGGATGCTTCTAGGCTATGGCAGATATCAGACAAGCACAATCTCACGATACTATACACAGCCCCGACAGCGATCAGAGCTTTGATGAAGGAGGGAGATGAGTATGTTACACGGACGTCACGTTCGAGTCTTCGAGTATTGGGTTCGGTGGGAGAGCCCATAAATCCGGAGGCTTGGGAGTGGTTTTATCATGTGGTTGGAGAAGGACGAGCAAGACTAGTCGATACTTGGTGGCAAACCGAGACAGGAGGGATAATGATATCTCCTCTGCCCGGGGTAACCGACTTGAAACCCGGTTCTGCGACTAAGCCTCTACCCGGGATTGACGTTAGAATACTTGACAGTAACGGTAAAGAGGTTGAAGGAGAGGGTAATGGAGCTCTGGTTATTGCTCAAGGATGGCCGGGGCAAGCTCGTACTCTATATCAAAACCACGAAAGATTCCTAGAGACTTATTACTCTACTTACCCGGGTTACTACACGGCTGGTGATGGCGTACGCAGAGATGCAGACGGTTACTTATGGATTACTGGTAGGATGGATGATGTCATTAATGTTTCTGGTCATAGAATGGGCACGGCTGAGGTCGAGAGTTCTCTCGTTTACCACGAAGACGTTTCTGAGGCAGCGGTTGTCGGTTTCCCTCACGAGATTAAAGGACAAGGAATATGGGCTTACGTAACCCTCAAGGACGGGGCCGAGTATACTGATAGTCTTAGACAAGAACTTAAAAAATGGGTTAGAAAGGATATCGGTCCTATTGCTACTCCTGATATTATTCAGTGGGCACCCGGTCTCCCCAAGACCAGATCCGGTAAAATTATGAGGCGAATCTTGAGAAAAATCGCCGAAAATGATACAAAAAATCTAGGAGACGTCTCTACTTTAGCTGAACCCCAAGTTGTCGAAGACCTAATAAAACGAAGAGGAGAAACATAAATCTCCAACTAGGGAGATAATCATCATTCTTTAGCTAATTCTACCTTTAGCTAATTTTACGGACAAGAACTTCTTTTCTCAAACTTAAAAATTGGTCGGATTTCCTCATTATTTAACTAATTCTCTGACTAAGAACGTCCGAAGAGGGAGTTCTTTATTGATGGACTTATTATTTTATGATACCGTTTGTGAGGACTGTCGGCGAGATTTTTGCTAGAATTAAAAATAGTCGTATTTCAATTAATAAAAATTTTCATAAAAATATAGTTGGATATTAATTTTGTGTGAGTTGTGTCAAAAATATCGAAGCCAGAAAAACGATTCTCTAAAAAATTCTGGAGGGGATTCTACAGAAGTTAGTCAGAGCGAGCTTGTTTTAGCGGGTCTTGATGATATTAAGTTTCTTTCTCCGAGTAGTAGTGGTGTCGTATTTTCGGGGACTAAGTATCAGAGAAGTTGGTATGAAGCTCCTGAAGATTTTGGTAGTGCGATAACTATAAGTTATGCTTTTGCTACTCAGGAAATGCTTGATGATAAGAGTACGAGAGCCGGCAGTCAATTTTCTTATGACCCGACACAAACAATAGAAAAACAGGGTGCGTTTCTGACTCATGGAGCTGAAAAACGTAAGGAATTTACTGAGGCACAAAAGTCAGCTACCCGTGAGATGTTAGATCATATAGAGACTTTTGTTAACATAAAGTTCGAGGAGGTAACGAGTAGCAATAGCAATAAGGATAGAGCAAATTTATTGATTGCGTCGGGAGATCTTGAGGGTAGTACGACGGGTCTTGCGACACTACCGTCGTACGGTAAGGAACATAGTACTTCTCAAAAATCGGGGACAATTTTTTTAGATAATTATTCTAAATCGGCTGATGGAGATCTGAAGAAAACAGAATCAGAAAAATATGAAAGAGGTGGGGTAATGTATAAGACTTTGCTTCATGAAATAGGACATGCACTTGGACTAAAACATCCTCATGGAAAGGTGGACAAGGATAATGATCCTGATGATGAGGTAATGAATGAAGGCGACAAAAGACTATCAGCGGTCAATACAATAATGTCTTACAAGGAATTGACGATTGACAGAGCGTTTGTTGGGGGAGAGTTTACATCAAGATATGCGAAGACTTTTCAGTATTTAGATATTCTAGCTTTGCAGAGCGTATATGGTAGGACAGCTCATCTAAAAGATACAGAGCATAGACTTGAAGATAAATGGAATAAGGATAAAGATACTGGAGGTATGCAAGAGGTATTAAGTGATCATAGCGGGAGAGATAGTCTATTGGGACACTCTACAAGACCGAACCGCATAGACTTGGGAGGAGGGAAATTTAGTGACATTGGATATGGACATGATTTATGGCTGGGTATTTCGGATGGATCGAAGTCGGAGGGTATGTTGTCGGAGTATTCTATTAACGACATAGACAGGATATACAGGGGGGAGTACAATCTAGTTGTGACCATAGATAGTGTGATAGAGAATGCGGTCGGGGGTGACAAGAATGATGAACTGACAGGCAATGAGTATGAGAATAAACTTGAGGGTTTAGAGGGAACTGACAAGTTATTGGGTCGAGACGGAAGTGATCGTTTGTCTGGTGGTGCGGGGGATGATTTTCTTGATGGCGGGGAAGGCGGAGACATAATTGATGGTGGTGCGAGTAATGACGTTTTGTCTTATCAGAGTAGTTCTCAGTGGGTTAGAGTTTCTCTTAAGTCTGGAGAAGGTCACTCAGGAGGACACCGTGATATTATCAGTGATATAGAAGGGGTTATTGGCAGTAGGTTTGGTGATATAATTGAGGGCGGGGATCAAGATGACGTTCTTGTGGGAGGCAAAGGTGGAGATATCATCTTGGGCGGAGGAGGGTCTGACGTTATTGGAGGTAGTGTCGGAGATATTGGCGAGGGTTGGAGCGGACATATCAAAAGCATGAAAAATTTACTAAAGAGCCTCTTACCTGAGAGACTTGATGCGAGTAAAAATGATTGGGGAAAATCTTATGCTAGTGACGGTAACTTATTTGTCATTAGACATGCGACTGATAAAAGAGTTGATGTTTTCAAGTATGACAATGATAAATGGTCTTATGTTGAGTCTATTTCGCTAGGAGAGACGTTTGTCTCGGATAAGTATATTGCTCTAGATGATGGTCTATTGGCGGTTGGAGAGGGTAATTCTCTTAGTCTTTATTTGCTGAAAGAGGGTTCTTTTGTGAAACTTAGTCGAGCTTCGCAGTCGAAAGTTTTTGCTGGAGATCGAGATCAAGGTCAAGTACTGGATAATCTCTATATTGAGAAGAGCGGGGATAATTTTTTTGTTTCTTTTAGTCTGGGTAGTAAGGTCTTTTTGTATAGGGTCTCAATTGATGAAGGTAGCAATTCTTACTCATTGGAGAGCTCAAAAGAGCATGAGCTAGATTTTTCTTATTATCGCCCGGGAAAATATGCCGTAAGTAAAGACTATTTTGTTTCTTTTGATGGTTACTCGGCAAAATTTTTCGGAATTGAAAATGGCTCTGAAGTTACCACAATTCATGGACTTATACGTCCTGATAATTTACTACATAGGGTAGCAAATGAAGTTGTTTTATCGGCTAGGTCTGTTGCGACATCGGGAGATTTGTTAGCTTTTTCGTTATCTCCGTGGGCGCCGGAGGGTGCGATAAAGAAGGGTTCGTTTTGGCAAACTTATTCAGGTATGTTGCAGGTATTTCGCAAGAAAGGCGGAGAGTTCAAACAAGAGGCAATGATATTCAAAGAGGCTAATAATTTGCACGACAAATTTGGGACTTCTATAGCGTTTGGTAGGGTCAATGGTAAAGACTATCTTGCGGTAGGAGCTCCGGGAGCAAAGAAGGTTTATATTTACTCTTATGAAGGCAGTCCACAGGGTTGGACTCTAATTGATACTATAGAGCATAAGGTTGACGGAGAGATTGGCTTCGGGAATGTGGTACAGTTTGATGATAAGGGGAATTTGATAGTCTCTGGGGATGGAGGTCTTTTGTATAGGTTTAATCATGACAGTTTTACGGTGAAAGGGACTGAACTCGACAATCTTCCCGACAAAATCTGGGGCGGAGAAGGAGACGATAAAATCTATAGTGGAAAAGGTAGTGATGTAATAGACGGGGGAACAGGGACAGATACTGTGATATATCAAGGATACTCAAATGATTATACCATCAACAAAAGAGTAGGAGTGATTACGGTAACAGACAATAACAAGGTTGAAGATAGACTCTATAACGTGGATAAAATAGAGTTCTTCGACAAGTCGGAGACAGTCTCATTTGCATCTTCCTCAGTAGACACAAAAGCTCCGACAATTACGATACGAGGAACGGAATTGAAACTAGACGAAGAGGGATACGTTTATGTTTTAGCTTTGAGGTCGGGGAGTGCTACTCCTCAGAAGAGTGAGATAAGAATAAGGGGTAGCGAGAAGAAACTCAAAGCAGGAGAAACCTATAAAGCGGATCTGAAAAAACTTGAGAGCGGTAACTATGATTTGCATATATTGTCGGAGGATATGTATGGTAATACTAGAGTGGAAGAGGTTAGTAACGTGGTAATTTCTCCGACAATTACTAAGGGAACTTTTAAGAAATCGGGGGACTATATAAAATTCTCAATCGGACTTTCAAATCGTGGTAAATTATATTACTCTTATGTGGAAGGTATTTTGTCGGACTCTGATGCTGATAAGGAGAAGTTGAAGGGGGGAGAAGGTTCGGATAGCTATGGGGTTCTATGGGTGGATGATTCCGATCAGACTTATGATATATTCCTAAAATACTTGAGCGGAGCTAGAATGTATTTATATGCGGATAACGGAGAATTCAAAGAGATAGAGATGTCGGGTTCGTCAGGTTCTGAGGCTGACGGAGAAGAGTTTTTGTTAGGATTATCGACACAGACGTTGGTTTATTTTTAGGGAATTATATTTATGTGTGTATTGTGCGGAGAGTTTGTGAAGTATTCGTGTCATTTAGCGGAGTCGTTGAAGATTGGTTCAATAGATGGAATAGGTCCGTCATCTAGTGTTTTGGGGAAGGTAACGAAGGACGACGTATATTATTTATCACCAAAGGGTGAGAGCTTCAAAGGGAAACAGGTTCAAGCTAGTTGGTATAAAGACCCATTGAATGACATGGGTAAGGCAATAACTATAAGCTACTCTTTTGCGACCAATACCATGTTACAAGACTCTAGCTATCGTGTTTCAAAGTTTTTTGGTTCTGCGTCTAAGGTGATTGAGGGTAAGGGAGAATCTTTTTCTGCTACTCAGCAAGACGTGGTAAGAAAGATATTTGAGTATATAGAGACATTTACGAACATAACTTTTGAGGAAGTTACGGGCTTGGATGCGGATAGAGGCGGAGCTAAAATACAATTTGCCCAAGCAAAGTTGAGCGTTTCTGGAGTAGCGGGCTTACCTAGCGTGGGAGATGGTGATGATACGTCTGGTATTGTATATGTAAATAAGCAGCCTGAAGTTAATTATTCCCCGGGGGGACACATGTATCAAACTTTACTTCATGAGATAGGTCATGCGCTCGGACTAAAACATCCTCATAATGAAGGAGGTACTGAAGATAGTGTATCTATGGGAGTTGATGATATTAGGTTATCTGGAACTAACACTTTGATGTCTTATCGTTTTCTTTCGGTTACTTATTTTTTTCCATTGAAGGGAGGTGGTTCGAGTCGGAGTGTGAGTTCTTATCAACATCTTGATATTTTATCATTGCAGTCTATCTATGGAGAGGGAGATGAATTTAGAGACGACACGGTTCACGACTTTATCGATTCTATAAACAGTATAGAGACTATTAACGGTCTACAAGAGGTGGTTTTTGACAATGGTGGTATTGATACGATTAAGGGGTACTCGACAAAACCAAATCGCATAGACCTTAGGAGCGAGTATTACAGTGACATAGGTTACGGTTATATGTGGTGGTTGCCGAGAGTTGATGGATTGAACGATTCTTTGGGTGAGGGTAACTTTTTTGGTCTTAGGTCTATTGAGAGGATATACAAGGGAGAGAACAATGTATTGATCTCAGAGGGGAGCGAGATAGAGAACGCAGAGGGTGGTTCGGAATCTGATGATATATTGGGCAATCATTTATACAATGAATTGAAGGGAGAGGGAGGAGATGATCGGATTAGGGGTGGAGAGGGTAGTGATTTACTTCAGGGAGGGGAGGGGGGAGACACCTTAGAGGGAGGCAGTGGTGGAGATAGACTTGAAGGAGGTTCGGGAGCAAGTGATACAGTTAGGTATTCGGAGAGTATTTCTGGAGTTAGAGTTAGTCTTGCAGAGGGTTTTGCTGATGATGGTTATAGTCGATGGAGAGATGAAATTTCGGGAGTGGAGAATGTTATAGGCAGTGCTCATGACGATATATTGGTGGGAGATGGGTCAGGAAATGTTTTGGTAGGGGGTGGTGGTTCAGACAAGATTCTTGGAGGTGCGGGAGATGATATAATTGACGGTAATGCGAATGATATAGGGGTTAGCTGGGGTATAGATGTGGTTGATTTGGAAAGTCAATTGCCGACTGTGGATAGGGATATTAGTGCTATGTGGGGAAGTAATTTTGCGGTTGAGGGAAATATTCTGGTCGTAGGCGATTCGGACAAGGATCGGATAGATATATTTACAAGGACTAGTTCGACAGGAGCTTGGGAGTGGCAACAAAAAGTCGTGGGCGACGAGGGAAGCGGTTACGGTAAGAGTATAGATATCCTTGGAGATGTGATTATAGTTGGAGCACCTAGTGCTGGAAATAAGAGATTTGAGGTTGTTGGTCGTGAGAATAGCTTTGCCGACTATAAAGATGATATACATGTATTTAAGGTATCTGGCGACAGTATTGCTAAGTTGAAGAGAGAGATTCCTCCTACGGTTTCGGCGACATCTAATACGGGGTATGATATGAATTTGTATTATGTTGGTTCGGATATAAAACTTATTAGTCGAGATTCGTCGGGATTTTCTAATCAGACGGTGAAATTTAGTCAGAGTGGCGATGTTTTTTGGCTGGAAGGTGATAGTTATAATTTGAGAACGACTAAAATTTTAGGTATTTTAGGTAATGACAAGCATATTTTAGCAAAGATGTTGTTTAATTCTAATTTGCTAATTCAACAGATGGATAAGTCATCCTTAGCCTCATCCACGGCGATTAGTTCTGGTTTTGTAGTTTTGTCGAAACTTGGGGGGAGTGCGTACCTGAAGAATTTTGAGAATATGGTGCTTTTTGGAGATTTGTTTGCGTCGACAACGGATCCGGATAAGTCGAAGCTATCGAGTTTATCGGCTTCTGCTAAGAGTGACATATGGGATCGATCGTCGGGCTTGGTAGAGGTTTGGAGGCATGATGGGAGTAGGTGGCAACAGGAGGCTTTTCTACTAGATGATAGTGATACGGACGATAAGTTTGGAGCTTCTCTAGCTTTTGGTGAGGTCGGAGGGGCAGAGTTTTTAGCGGTGGGAGCTCCCCGAGAGGATAATGCGGCCGGACAAGGAAAGGTATACGTATATCAGAAGCAAGGAGAGAAGGGCTGGATATTACAAGGAATTATCAAGTCTCCTGAGGTTGGTATTAAAGGATTTGGTAAGAGTGTCAAATTTGCTGATGATGGGGGTCTTTTAATAGACTCAGACGATGGTTTTTACTCTTATGGTTTTGAGAGTTACACCTCTCGTTTTTTACTGGGCAGTAGTGCAGACGTTGTCGGGGATAGACTTTTTGGTGGAGCTGGAGATGATGTTCTTGTCGGTGGTGAGGGGGCTGATGTAATTGACGGCGGAGCGGGTAACGATAGAGTTGTCTTCAGGGGAGCACTTAGTGACTACAACATAGATATTACTGGTGATATAATTAAGGTCGACAAGGGAGGAGTTGTTGATAGACTATACAATATAGAGACGCTCATATTTGCAGATCAAGAGAAGAGCATCACATATCCGACTAAAACTGACAATATAGCTCCTACTCTTGATAAGTCTCATTCTGTGACCTATGATAGTATTACGGTTGGAGTTACGTCTAATGAGTTGGGATATGGATATGTCTTGTTGCTTGGTGCGGATAAGGATGTTCCTAGTCACGGTGAGATTCTAATTTTGGGCAAGGAGGAGTCGCTGAGTTTGAATACTAAGGTTAATTTTAATTTTTCAGACTTATTGTCGGGGGAGGAGTATAAAGCTCACATATTGATAGAGGATGTTCACGGTAATCGAACGTACGAAGCTATAGATATTGATACTAGCAAGAGCATAGTATCAGGTGCTAGAGTATCTCAAGTTGGAGGTGACGTGTATAAGCTAGAGGTTGAGACTATGGGTAAGAGTAAGGTCTATTATACGTATATGTCAGATGGTTTGGATAAACCGACAGCCTCAGAGTTGCAAGCAGGACCGAGCGGAGCATATAGCTATGGGAGCATTTTTGTGGATGAAGCGAAGTCGGATGAGAGCGGAAAGTATCATGACGACATATATTTCTTGAAACAGGGAGGGGGTGTTTTTTACTTAATGGCAGGAGATGAGAAAATACGAGCAACAAAGGTATTGCCGTCATATCAGGACGAATATACAATCGGCTTGAGTGTAATTGGCGTATCAGATTCGTCGGATTTTTGAATAGGAGTATTACTCTGAGGTTGGATAATTTTTTGAATAGTTATAATCTTTGTTAAGGTTTATGATTTTTCTTATGCATTGGAGATTGGATATATAGGCTTATGAAGCATTATTATGATATTTGTGTGATAGGAGCGGGTTCTGGGGGTTTAGTTTTGGCGGCGGGAGCGTCACAGATGGGAGCAAGAGTGGCACTTGTTGAGGGAGACAAGATGGGTGGAGATTGTTTGAATTATGGATGTGTCCCTTCGAAATCTCTTATTTCAGCGGCACACACGGCACATATTATGAGACATTCGTCGAGATTTGGGATATCGTCGGTTGATCCTGAGGTTGATATGGCGTCTGTTGCGGAGCATATAAGAGAGGTCATTGCTGAGATTGCTCCTAATGATTCGGTTGAGAGATTTAGTGGACTCGGGGTCGACGTTATTCAAGGTAGAGCGAAGTTGATAGGAAGAAAGGAGGTATCGGTAGGAGAAGAAGTTGTGAAGGCGAAGTATATCGTTATTGCTACTGGTTCTAGAGCTTTTGTTCCTCCTGTGAGTGGGTTGGACAGTATTGACTATTTTACCAATGAAAGTATTTTTGAAAACAAGGATAAGGTTGATCATTTGCTGGTAATGGGAGGAGGACCTATAGGATTAGAGATGGCTCAGAGCTATTTGCGACTTGGTTCTAAGGTTAGCGTATTGGATGCTATGACTATTATGGGCAAGGATGATTTAGAAGCAGTTGAGGTGGTTAGAAGCAGGTTGACAAAGGAGGGCTTAAATCTATACGAGGGAGCTAAGGTAGTATCAGTTTTAAGGAAGCGGGGTAGAGGTAGTAAACTTAGTCTTGAGTTTGAATGTGATGGTAAGCAGCAGAGTATTGATGGTAGTCATCTTTTGGTTGCGGTGGGTAGGAGAGCTAATATTGAGAATTTAGGTCTTGAGGAGGTTGGAGTTGCAACAGAGTTCGGTAGAATCAAGGTCGACGAGCGATTGCGAACAAATTTTAAGAATATCTTTGCGATTGGTGATGTAGCAGGACCTTTCCAATTCACTCATATGGCAGGTTATCAGGCAGGGATTGTCATCAGGAATATCTTGTTCAAGCTACCGGCTAAGGTAGACTATAAAGCGGTAACTTGGTGTACTTATACTTCTCCTGAGTTGGCTAGTGTCGGGATCAGTGAAAGAGAAGCCGAGACAAAACTTGGAAGAGGTAATTATTCGGTCTTGAGATGGCCCTTTATGGAAAATGACCGTGCCGTTGCTGAAAAAGAGACTGACGGATTCGTCAAGGTCATTGTTGACAAGAAGGGAGTTATTCTTGGAGCTGTTATTGTCGGAGAGAAGGCTGGAGAACTTCTTGGAGTTTGGAATTTGGCGGTGTCTAGTAGAATGAAAATAAGTCAGATGGCTGCGACCGTAATGCCTTATCCAACCTTGTCGGAGATTAACAAACGAGTAGCTGGTTCTTATTATACTCTAAAGATATTCTCTGATAGAGTAAGAAAAATTGTGAGATTGTTGTTGAAAATATAAAACAAACATTGAATAGGAGCGATTATGGCAGAGATAGAATTTGTAAGAAGTCTGGATAAAGAGGCAGATATTTTAGTATTGTTGTCGGATAGTGACGGTGGATTAGGAGAGGATTTGTCTGTTCTTGATGAAGGGGTCGCTGAGAGACTCAAAAAAAGACTAAAATCTTCCGATTTTCATAAGGATAAATGTCAGGAGGTCGACCTATATATCGGCGACAGTAGTGATTATCAGTGGTTGATCTTGTTAAAAGAGCCGAAAAATTTATCGACTAAATCTTTGCAAGAGCTCGGTTCAAAATTATTCTTGAAGGTTATGGGTCTTAGTAGGCGGGATGTTAAAGAGGTAGTCGTACATTTTTGTGTCGGAGACGTAGGAGATGTTAAGTCTGATTTTGTCTTGAGCATTGCGTTAGGTTTTACCCTTAGGTCTTACGACTTTGATCATTATCGAACAGATGAAGAGCATCCATCTCCTTCGGTCAGGTTGGTTCTGAGTGGAACTTCTCATGACGTTTTGTCGGCGGCTTGGACAGAGTATGCTGCTTTAGAGTCTGGGATTAATTTTACTAGAGATTTAGTGAGTGAACCACCTAATGTTTTATATCCTGAGTCTTTTGCGGAGAGATTGAAGGAGTTGGTAAGTCTTGGACTTGAGGTTGAGGTCAAGACGGTGAAAGAGTTGACAGAGGAGGGTTGGGGAGCTTTGTTGGGGGTAGCTCAAGGGTCGCTGCGAGAGGCTAGAGTTGTCATAATGCACTGGAATGGCGGGAAAAATCAAGATAAACCTCTAGCTTTCGTCGGAAAAGGGGTCACCTTTGATACCGGTGGGATTTCATTAAAACCGTCGAACGGTATGGAGGAGATGAAATTCGACATGGGCGGAGCCGGAACTGTTAGTGGTCTGATGAAGTGTTTAGCTCTACGTAAAGCAAAAGCTAATGTGATCGGAGCTGTCGGCTTGGTGGAAAATATGCCGGGTGGAAATGCGATCAGACCTAGTGATATACTCAAGAGTCTATCTGGTAAAACGGTCGAGGTGTTGAACACCGATGCAGAGGGAAGACTAGTCCTTGCAGATGTTTTATGGCATGTCAAGAAAGAGTATGAACCTAAATTCATAGTCGATTTGGCTACCTTGACTGGAGCAATTATGGTAGCTCTGGGGACACTTTATGCCGGTCTATTCTCAAACGATGAGGAATTGGCTAAGAGCCTAGGGTCTATGTCTGAAAAGACTGGAGAACGGATATGGAGAATGCCTCTTGATCCTGATTTTGCCGAAGAATTAAAGTCTTCGGTGGCAGACCTACAGAATATCGGTAAGAAGTGGGGAGGAGCAATAACTGCGGCTCAATTCCTCGAAAAATTCGTCGATGAGACACCTTGGGCTCACCTTGATATTGCCGGAGTCGCTTGGGACAAAAACGGTAAGAGTTACACCGGAAAGGGAGCTTCTGGATTCGGAGTAAGTCTACTTGATGCTTTAGTCAAACAGAATGAGTCTTGATAATAAATTTGAAATAAGATTCTATCATTCTCGAGTGAGAGCTTTAGAGCTTGCACTAACTAAGTTACTAGAGAAAAACCTTATTAATAATCAGAGGAGTGTTGTCAGACTGATTGACGAGGCTATGTGTGACTATTACGATGAGTACTTATGGACCTACTCAGAAGACTCTTTCTTGCCGCATGGTAGTTGTAAAGTGGGGAATGCCGAGTATCAGAAGATATGGTTGACTTCGGTGTCTGAGAATCCTAATCAGTCTGAGGTTTTATTTGTTGCAGGTGTGAGTGAGATAGAGCCAGACATCGATCAGCAATTTAAGATGCTTTGTTATGTGTTTGGGGATGATAATCAGTCGGATAAGGACAATGCGAGGAAAGAGTGGGCACGTTGGAGACAAGCTCTGGAGGATGGGAAAATCATAAATAAAATTAGCTACTGGAAACAGGACAAGGGAAAATGGAGGTTAGAGAAACAAATCGGTTGTGATATTGCTGAGTAGGAGACTTATTCTAAATTCAGTTGTGAGGTGTGAGACCTCAAATCGGTTGTGATATTGCCGAGTAGGAGACTTATTCTAAATCGGCTAGAGGATGCTTTTCGGAGACTATCTTTTCTAAATTCTCCTTGAGGATATGAGTATATATTTGAGTTGTAGATATATCTTCGTGTCCGAGTAATTGCTGTAGAGCACGTAAATCGGCTCCTCGGGCTAGGAGGTGACTTGCAAATGCATGTCGTAAAACGTGTGGACTAACCTGTTTAGGGTTGATATTTGCTTGAATGGCGAGCCTTTTTAATTGCTTGGAGAAGGCTTGTCGGGTTGGATGAAGTTTGCCGTCATCTGAGGGGAATAGGAAGGTATTGTCGTGTGACTTGCGACTTTTTAGAAAATGCTCACGGGTCGGGAGATAATAATTTATCTTATCGATCAGCTTTTGGTAGAGGGGGATCAGTCTTTCTTTATTGCCCTTACCACAGACAATAATCCAATTTTCGTTAGGGTTTTTGGCTGAGAGAGGTATCTCGACCAATTCTGATATCCTCAAGCCGGTTGCGTACAGAGTCTCAAGCATTATTGCTAGACGCAATTCTTTGAAGCTAAGCTCTTTTAGATTGTTTTCTCCTTTGTATGCAACCTTGAGCAGTTGATTTACTTGGTCTTCTGATAGAAATTTGGGGAGAGGTCTTCTAATCGTAGGAGCTTTTATTGATATAGCGGGATTGTCTTGTCGAAAGTTTTCGTCGAGAATAAAGCCGAAAAACTGCTTGATACAAGATAGTTTCCTCGCCGTAGAGGTTGCGGTTAAATCTTGTTTATATATATGCTCTAGCCATAGATTTAGATCGTTATTGTCGGCTTGGTGGATTTTTTTGTTACCTAAGAAATCTTGTAATTGTATGAGGTCTCTCCTGTAAGAGGTTATAGTATGTTTTGAAGACCCTCTTTCTGCTTGGAGCATATCGAGAAAAAGTTCAATTGAGTTCATTTTTTCAGATAAAAGATAATGTATTCTCTAATTATGTCCATAGCTTCTTTGTCTAGACCTAGCTTTTGCAAACCTTCGATTATGTTGGTAAATATCTGAGGAGAGAGGCTCTTTTGGCTTGAAAGAGCAATGTTGGCAAGAAGGATGGCATAACCTATTTTCTGATTATCGACCGCTTCTTCAAAAAATGAGATAGTCGTTGAGATAGGCTCTGTGGTTGGCAGTGATGACAATAGTATTTGCGGATTATTAACTATCCAAGATTGTCTTATGTTGTGCAAATCTTGTAAAATTTTGTTATTGTCTTTGTGGACTAGCTGGGCGATCGAGAGATAGGTGTCTGAGATTAAGTTGTTTTCTGGATTTTTTGAGTTTAGAGAATCTTCGGTTATTATGATCTGTGGAGAAATTACCTTTTCATGCTGACCGATAAAATAGAGTAAAGCAAGAGCTCCTCTTTTATGTGGGTCGTCATGAGGAATGACTTCGAACCATTGTGATGCATCTTTTATGTGTCCTAGTGCGAACATAGCTCTTGCGGCGGTCGGAGCAAACCAGCTAAGCTCTGAGGAGGGAGCGATCGAGAGAAGTTGCATCTCATGCAGCTTGACCATAACAAACCAACTACTATCAGACAATTCTAGCGAGAGTTTTAACAATTTAGCTCTCTCATTTTGTCGTTTAGAAAAAATGGTCTTTGAGTATATGATAGCTTGGTTGTCGAGCGAGGGAGAGTTCGATATTTCAGTATCAGGATTTTCGTTCAGGGAATTTATCGCAAACAGAGAAAAGATATTTTGTAGGTTATCAATAGTTTTGGGTTGTTTTATCGCTAATCTTTCGGCGATTATTAGTCTTTGTTTCAAAGATAGGTTGTTATTATGCGAGAGGGTCTCTAGCATCGGGTACGAGCTAGGAGCATCTTCATCAATTATATGAGCATCCAAATCGGTATGACCAAGCATGCTGATATGGAGCGGAGAAAGAACGTTAAGATCGAGACCTAGACTATTATCCGGTTTAATGTCAAAGAGCAAAAAATTGATGAGAGTATCAAAAAGACTGTCTTCGGGGTGATTATTTTCTTGATATAGAGAAAGGTTAAATTCGGCTTGTGCATATTTTTTGTCTAGAACAAGACAAAATACATTCACCTGCTGACGATATGATATATCTTTATTGTTCCATAGTTCGTGGTTTGTTGATAGGGAGCAAGATTTGGGATAATCTTTATTAGCTAGATATAGGTCGATTAGTGTTCTGCCGAAGGATTTTAGTCTATACTCTTGTGGAATGAATTGAATTAATCGTATGGCATCTGTGGTATGACCATTTTCTATTAACCATTCTATTCGATATTTAGCGTAAGGCATGCTTTCTTCGACTGTACCAGATGCGGTTAGAGGAGGAAAAGCCTCCGAGATTAACAGACGATAGGTTAACATATGTAAAGAGGGTAGGTTACTCTCAGGAAGGATTGAGAGTAGAGGAAGGATATTCTCTTGATGAGTGTCGTTCCAGACCTCAGATGACATTGGCTTTTTGCTAGGGTCGAGAATACCGTATGATATAGGATTTATATTGCTACTTTCAGAGAGAACTTGGTCGGGACTATTCGATACTGACTGAGCAAGGGTGTCGGAGATAAAATAAGCACATACATTTACATATATAAGAAAAGTAATTATTATCTTATTTTGCATATTTTATCGTGTCAGTGGGTTTTATCGTGTCAGTGGGTTTTATCGTAGCAGAGGAGCATGGTCGATAGTTTTTGTGACTGTCCGTATCGGCACGATATCCGCACTAGACAAAAACCATATTATAGCGACAATTAATGATATCAGTATCACTATAGCTGAAAATCTTATGATAGACCTCATATTATTATAGATATAGACTTATAGGTGAGTTGAGATGTTAATTTATTGAGGTTGGTAGTTTTGGTTTGGTAGTTTTTGGCTGGTGGTTTTTGGTTGGTAGTTTTGTGAAGTTATTTTTTGGAGAAGCGTTAAATCATGAGTGGATCATATCAATGATTTAGACATTTGATCAAGAGTTTTTATTTGAGGATAGCATATTATAGTGAATAAAGAAGAGTATGGGTCGGACGATATAGAGATAAGTATCATATTGGACGGACTATTAGGAAAGAATCTAGTTTTGATGGGAATGATGGGGAGTGGTAAGAGTACTTTGGGAAAGGTTATTTCTAAACGACTAGGATTAGACTTTGTTGATTCTGATCGAGAAATGGAGCAAGCCTCAGGACTATCAATAAAAGAGATTATTGATAAGGATGGGATGGATTTTTTTCGTGATCGGGAGGGAAAGGTTGTCAATCGGATACTTACGGGTTCTAATAGAGTAGTATCATTAGGAGGAGGGAGTATTATTATTGATGAGGTTCGTGATATTATTAAAGACCGAGCTATATCTATATGGATTAATCCGGTTTTTGAGGTATTAGTTCGTAGATTGAGAAAATCGAGGAAGGTTCGTCCTTTGATATTCGGTTTGTCTGAGCTTGGCTTGTTGGAGAGACTACAGCAGCTTATGTCGGAAAGAGAGCAATACTATAGAGAATGTGATCTAGAGTTTAGATATAGTGACGTTAGAGCTAGTGTGGACATGCATTGTTATGAGATATTGAAGAGATTGGAAGGAATGTTTTTGTCTATGGATAAATAGATATTTATCTTTATTGCAATTTGTTATAATTCTGGAGGAGAATTGTTTGAGAATAGCAGAACATGAGAATAGAAGAGGAGTGAAATTGTATGACAGTAGATTTGTCGAAATTGATGTCTACTTATCCGGAGCCGATAGTTGACATAGAAAGGGGAGAGGGTTGTTTTGTGTATGATGCAGAGGGTAAGAGATATCTAGATTTTGGAAGTGGCATAGCGGTAACATCTTTAGGACACTCTGAGCCGAATGTTTTGCATGCGTTATTTGAGCAATCTAGTAGATTGTGGCACACTTCGAATTTTTACTCTAGTTCTGTGCGTGCTGATTTGTCTGAGTTGTTGGTTAGGTATAGTTTTGCGGATCGGGTATTTTTTTGTAATTCAGGACTAGAGTCTTTTGAAGGAGCGTTGAAACTTGCTCGTAGTTATCATTATAGGGAGCATGGACGAGAGAGATATGGACTAGTTTCTTTTGAAGGAGGCTTTCATGGTCGTTCAATAGGGGCTCTATCGACTATGGACGAGGACAAACGTAAGGGATTTGGCGAGGTTGATAGTAGTTCTTCACGGATCGGATTGTACGACGAAGTAGCATTAGACAAGTCAGTTGATGACAATACGGCGGCAATAATTATTGAGCCGATTCAAGGGGAGGGTGGAATAATTGAGATAAGAGAAGAATTTTTGAGAAGACTTAGGGAGATTGCAACAGATAGAGGATGTCTTTTGATTTTTGATGAGATTCAGTGTGGAATGGGTCGTTGTGGAAGTTTATGGTCGTATGAGGACTGTGGGGTTACCCCGGATATTATGATTGTAGCAAAGGCTTTGGCGAACGGTTTTCCGATAGGAGCAATTTTGTCGAGTGAGGAAGCGTCGAAAGGATTTTATCTGGGTCGACATGGCTCTACGTTTGGAGGCAATTGCTTAGCGATGGCGGTGGCGAAGGTTGTATTGACTACTATATCTCAGCCCGACATGTTATCTCACATTAGGGAGATGGGTACATATTTGTCGGGATGTATTGGTCGTCTGATTGAGTCGAGACCTGACCTGTATCGTGAGGCTAGAGGACGGGGACTAATACAAGGTATTGTTACTACAGTTAAACCTATGGAGCTTGCTAGGAAGTTAAAAGAGGAGGGATTGTTAGTGATTCCGGCTTCAGACAATGTGATAAGATTACTTCCTCCTTTTATTGTAGGGACTCAAGAGATTGAGCAGGCGATAGGAATAATGTCTACAATAAGATGAGTTATGATTGAGATGCGTCATTTTTTGGATATTAGAGACCACGATTTAGAATCTTTGAATTTGATAATAGAGAGTGGTATTAGCTTGAAAGGAGGTAGGGTCGGAGAACAGCTACGAGGCGACACAGTAGCTTGTATTTTTGATCAGCCTTCTACTAGGACAAGGATAAGTTTTTCGGTAGCGATCCAAAGACTGGGGGGACAATCTTTGCTCTTAGATGGTGACAGTTTGCAACTGAGTGAAGGAGAGAGTATAGAGGATACAGCTAGAGTTATGTCTCGTTATGTTGATGCTATGGTGGTAAGGAGTCTAGATCATGAGATGGTTAGGAAACTAGCTTTTTATAGTAGTGTGCCGGTGATTAATGCGTTGACTAGTGTTAGTCATCCGTGTCAGCTCATGGCGGACGTTATGACCTTGAGGGAAAGATTTGATAGTCTAGAAGGCTTACATTGTTTATGGATTGGTGATCTAAACAACATGACGAATAGCTGGATAGATGCTTGCTTGAGGTTTCAATTTTACTTGACGATTTGTTGTCCTGAGGGTTTGGGGGGGTTAGAAGATGTGAAGCAGAGAGTAGCAAGGGATATTAATTCTTATGTTAAGATAGAGCATGATCCTCTGATTGCATCGGAAGGAGTGGATGTGGTTATTACGGACACTTGGTCTTCACTGGGAGACACATCTGACAAGGAGAAGTTGAAACGTGAGTTTTCTGGTTATATGGTAGACGAGGACTTGATGGCGAGGGCTAGTGCTGATGCGATATTTATGCATTGTCTGCCGGCATATCGGGGACTAGAGGTGAGTGCCGGAGTGATTGACGGAGACCGATCAGTAGTGTGGGCGGAGGCTGAGAATAGACTCCACGTTCAAAAGGGGATACTTTTGTATTGTATGGGGAAATTGTGATTGACTAGTTTTTAAGAGAGGAAACGTATGACTCTGATCCCGTATAATAAGATACATCCACGAGTTCACGACAGTGTATTTGTAGCACTGGGTAGTTATATTGTGGGAGACGTTGAGATAGGTGAGTATTCGAGCATTTGGTATAATGTTGTAATAAGGGGTGATGTTGCACCAGTTCGGATAGGTTCTTATGTTAACATACAGGAGGGTTGTGTTATCCATGAGACTTCTGGTGGTAATGGGGTTAATATGGGGGATCGGATCACAGTCGGACACAAGGCTTTACTTCATGACTGTACTCTTGAAGACAATACTTTTGTGGGTATGGGTAGTATTATTTTGGATGGAGCAAGGATAGAGTCTTACGGTATGTTGGCGGCGGGGGCGATGTTGACTTATGGTAAGGTTATTCCTTCGGGGGAATTGTGGGCGGGTAGTCCGGCAAAATTTATGAGAAGAGTCAAGGATGAGGAGAAAGAAATGTTTGACTGGTCTTATCAGCACTATAGTAATTTAGCGGCTGAGCATAAAGCGAGCAATGAGATGATTAAATGAGTCTTCTCCACTTGATCCGAGACCGTGAGGCAGAGTCTAGGGGGAGAGAGTAGCTGGGAGTCTGAGGTGAAAAATGCTTGAGATTTTAGCCGGTGATTTCGCATTTGGCGAAGAAGAAGTTTATTTCTCGAGAAGCGTTTTCTTCAGAATCAGATCCGTGCACGGCATTATTTTCGATTGAGGAACCGAATTTATTTCTGATAGTATTATTTTCAGCTTTAGAAGGGTCGGTAGCTCCCATTAGTTCTCTGTAGCTATTTATAGCATTTTCTCCTTCTAGCACTTGTACAACCACCGGACCTGAACACATGTATAAAACAAGACTACGGAAGAATGGCTTATCCACATGTACAGCATAGAATCTTTCTGCCTGTTGAGAGGTCAGAATGATTCGCTTTTGAGCGACAATTCTAAGACCATTATTTTCGATATCTGAATTGATTGCCCCGGTTATATTTTTGGCGGTAGCATCGGGTTTTATGATTGATAAGGTCTGTTGCATTTGTTTTGAAGTCTCCTATATTAGTTTTCGTTTGTAGAATTTGTCGATTCTTGAGTCGACTATTTGTAGAGATGTATTATGTAATTATTATGGAGTATTTTTTTAGTTATTTATTCTTTTTGATTATGACTCCGGGTCTTAGAAGTCCCATAGATTTGAGCAGAGAGTATGAATAAATTACTTTATCTGCTTGGGCGGATATGGCTTGTATTTTAGCGGCGTATAGATTAGTTTCGCCGCTGAGTACCTCGAGAAGAGATCGTCTATTTAGTTCTCTTTCTTTTCTAGCTAGATTTAGGAATTCTTCGGCGATGGATGCTCTATTATTTTCGAGTTCTGCTACTTTTTCAGATGACTTGAAGTCGTTCCATGAGACCTTGACGTTCATAGCGACCTCTCTCATGGTTGAGATTTCGTCGTTTTGTGCGGCTTTGAGTAGGTGCTCTTCGGCACTGACGGCGTGGTTATTAAAGGAAGGAAAAGGGGTTGATATAGAGTAGGCGATTTTAGCGGAATAGTCGTTTATTTCAGACTCTGATCCGTCGAGATTATTTCGATTTCTGGCACTTAGAATGGCGTCGAGTCTTCCGAATCTTGAGCCGCTGACAACACCTAGCCTATGGCTAGCCGCCGACACATTACGTTTAGCAACCTTTAGTTCAAGAGAGTTGGTAGATGCTCTTTCAATGGCAATCTCTAGAGACTGAGGGATAGCATTTTGAGGGACGCTAATGTAAGGACTATCAGTTAGTTCTGGTCTTTCTTGGAATAGTCTTTGGTAAGCATTTATCGACCTGATCAGACCTCTCTCAGCCCTGACCAATCGAGACTTCGACTCTGCAAGTTGAGATTTTGCTTGTAATAGGTCGGTATTATATCCTTTTCCCCTTTCGATACGAGTATTTTCGAGTTCGGTTTGTTTTTGAATATTCCCGACTGAGAGTCTCGCAAGTTTTAAGAGGTCGTTGTATCTATGGACATTGACATAAGAGGAGATCATTTCCATTAATACAGATTGTTTTACGTCTTCTAGTTCGGCTTCGAAGCTACCGATAAGGGCTTCATTGAAAGCGACATTTGCACTATCGGTTCCGCCTCTGAAGATATTCTGAGTGAGGCTCACGCCTATATCCTGAGGATTTAGGTCGGTGATGGTAGGTTCGGTTTGTCCTTTATTTTTTCTTTCGACGTGTTCTAGGATACCGTAGGAAGCGTTGAATGAAAGTTCAGGATAGTAGCCGTCTTTGGCGACTTTTAAGCGTTCTTTTGCTGCATCTAGCTTTTTTTGAGCTGATACAACTTCCGGATTTTCTATTAAGACATTGTAGAAAAAAATTGGCAATTTGTCTTCGGCTAATCCCGATTGTGGGGTCATAGCACCAACACTCAATAAAACAATGGCAAAGACAAAAACTTGTTTCGGATCAAGCACGTGTTTTAGTGAGCAAAAAAGCATAAACTTAAACATAAATACCTTCAAAGCTTAAACATTATTTTCATAGACACATTCAAAACTACATCAAACCCTAAAAGATACTTAGACCAGATGGATTTTTATAAAAATCAAATTGCTCCACCCTACAAGGATTCATTTTCTGAGTCAACAAGGCAAGGTCGACATCAACAAGACAAGGTCAACAAAGTAAACGCAACCCATCTGCACAAAACAACTTCAATTGAACAGTATGGCTGTCCATTCCAACTCATGTCCTGATCAAGATCAAAGACATGAATAAACGTAACCAATCTACGATAGAGATTCTACACATTATTTGAGTAAATGTCAATTTTAGTTGCTGGTTTTAGTTTTGGGTAAAATTACCCCCTGATAAAACTAACCATTTTTAATGTTTAACTATTGAGCCTGTTTTTGTAATGTCTTCGGAAATTCGTGTTCTGTTTTAGTCAGGCCTTCGTCTTTTCTGTCTTTACTAGAGATTGTCGGTTCATCCCTATTGGATAAATAACGTTCTGGTAGACTAGGTATTTTATCAGGGTCGTCGGGATGAGCTGGTCTTCGCTTAAGACTTTCGAGATCGTCGTATTCTCCGGTGATAAAATTTGCCACTCTATTAAATGTTTCCTTAATTATTCTTTTAGGTTCTTTATTAGGGACGCTCTTTGTTTCGGTAGCATTAGACTCAATTTTATTAGTTCCGACTATGCTGTTTACGACATTTTTGACATCGTTTGTGTCTAGGTCAGTATTTTTCTCTGAGTTTGAGGTTGGTTGGGTTGCCTTAGCAGTTTGGATTAGGCTATTAGCAGGGTTAGGGATATCTGCATTTTCCTGAGCATTGTCATCTTCGGTATTATCAAACATGTTGGGAATACCTTTGACTTTCGGCTGAGTATTTTCCTCAGGAATTGTTGTTTTTACGGTAGTCTCAGAATTTGTTTCACCTGAAGGAGTGTCGTGAGTGGTAGTCTCAGAATTTGTTTCACCTGCGAGAGTATAGTCAGAGTTAGTCTCGGAGTTTATTTCACCTAAAGGAGTATCGTGAGTGGTAGTCTCAGAGTTTATTTCACCTAAAGGAGTATCGTGAGTGGTAGTCTCGGAGTTTATTTCACCTGAAGGAGTGTCGTGAGTGGTAGTCTCAGAATTTGTTTCACCTGCGAGAGTATAGTCAGAGTTAGTCTCAGAGTTAGTTTTTTCTCCGTATGGTATATACTTTTCTTCGGAGTTATTTTTTATCTCTTCTTCGGATGGATTTGTTTGTTTTACAAACTGCCTGAAGAGGTCGCCCTCTTCTTTTTTTTCAGTTTTGATAATGACTTTGTCTAGTAGTTCGATCAGACCAGCAGGAGGTTTATCTTGAGAGAAATCTGCGAGACGGATGCTTGATGCGATGAGAGAGACTCTTATTTTATCATTTAGTTCTTTTTTTGTATATTTACCGATAATCATGTCGACATTTTTATCGGTTTTTAGAGTATTTTGTATTCCGGTTATAATGTTGTTGTACTGGTTGAAAGTCAGACCTTTTCCTGAAGAGATGCATATCAGTAATTTTTGAGGTTTTTCGATGATAACATTTTTGCCTGTGAGAGGGTTGTAGGTTATTTCTCGGATTAGAGTTTGGATTTGCTCTTGATCGATCTCTTGTCTGTTGGATGTTTTTGTTTGGTTATCATTTTGTTTACTGTTTGTTTTATCTCTTTCTTTTGTTACCATGCTTGTGAGACTGAAATCGCTGAGAATGGATCTGACGTCGTTGAAGTCGACGTAGATATCGTTGAATCCTGCTTCTGTATGAGAGACGATATCTTGTATTCCTCGGATGGAGTTTAGAAGATGTAATTCATCGCATTTTCTGAAGGATTGGTTCATGTCGCTATTTTCGGTATTTACGAGACAAGTTATATTTTGGTTTTCGATGATGGTTATAGCGTTTGTGTTTTGAGACAGAGCTAATATACCTTCTTTAGCACGATTTAGATGAGGCGATCCTTCGTGTTCGAAGGGCATATTGACCACGGATATAGATACTTTCTCGAGTTTTTTAGCGATTTTGGCGACGAGGCATGCTCCTCCGGTTCCGGTTCCGCTCCCCATTCCGGCTGATATGAATACTATGTCGGTATCGTGGATAGCGTCGATAATTTCTTGTTGTGACATTTCAGTAGCTTGAAAGCCTACCTTAGGATTTTTCCCTGCGCCGTGACCTTTATTATCTTTTCCGCCGAGATAGATTTTGTGCGTAGCACTAGAATTGTCTAGTCGTTGAGCATTTGTATCGCAGGCGATAAATTTTACATTTTTTAGTCCTGATTTTATCAGGGTATCTATGGCGTTACATCCGGCACCTCCTATGCCGATAGCGGCTATTATTGGCTGACGGCTTCTAGTTGTAGGTGCTTTTATTTCAAGATCATCAGAGACTTTGTCTGAGGAGGTTGGCGAGTCTGGATTGTCGTGGTCTTGAGAGTTTGTTTCTTCTATTAGGTGTCGTTGCGGGTTGAGATTATTGTCAGTAGGATGGGGGTCATTTCCCGTAGCTTCGGTAGCGTTTTCGAGGGTCTCTGGTTTGCTAGACAGGTCAGAGCTTTTTTTATCACCTTGAAGATCGGATATTGGGGTCTGATCGGATGTTAGGGTTTGATCGGATATTGGGGTCTGATCGGATGTTAGGGTTTGATCGGATATTGGGGTCTGATCGGATGTTAGGGTTTGATCG
>JAOBAZ010000016.1:0-41023 GCA_026546875.1 Pteroeides caledonicum | reverse complement strand
CGGATGTTAGGGTTTGATCGGATATTGGGGTCTGATCGGATGTTAGGGTTTGATCGGATATTGGGGTCTGATCGGATATTGGGGTCTGATCGGATATTGGGGTCTGATCGGACGTCTGGGGGGGCTTTTCTTCGGGTTGGGTCGGGAAGAGAGAGGAGTCGTTTTCTCTGCAATCAGATTCTTGAGACGGATCAGAGCGGTAGCTAAGTCCAGAACTAGGACGATCGTAGCTTATTTTATTTGCTGACTGTTCTGTAAGAATTTCCTGATTTTGTCCATCTTGTATATGGTTTTGGTCGATTTTGGTATTAGGATCGTGATTCATAGTTGATTTCCCTTTGACTATTAGGAGTTGGTCTTATATTATCAGACTTTGAGGGTATTTGTAAGGGTGTTTTCAGCAGAGGAAGAGTTTTGAGCATTAGAATTTCCAACATACACAGAGTAAACACTCAATTATTATTGATTCGGAAGTGTAGTTCAATGATTTTTTTGTGATTATTTTACGTAGCCCTTTCAAACGACACTAACATCTTACGACAAGGGATATATTAAACAAATCTTTTCAGACGTTTTCGGACTTTTTTGAGTATTCCATCAGACTTAAAATCGTTTGATGTTTTGAAAGTATTTTCATTTTTGTGATTGAGATAATTCTTAAATGCTAGAATTAGGAGCCCGGCAATGACACTATTCTCGGGCAATAAGAGATTATATTTTTCGGCTTCTTTACAGATATTTTTCATAGAATATGTCTGATCTTTAGAGATATTGTTAGGAGAACCAATAGAGCATTTTATGTTAGGTCTTTGATTTAGAATTTTTTTTGAGTATCCGTCGGTGCTAGAGGGTAGATGGTGTTTATTTTCTTCTTCTTGTAATTTTTCGAGAGTTTTTGTAGTTCTTTCTATTAGACCTAGTGTGTTAGTAATTTTTCCGGTGAAGACAAAGAATTTAGAGTATTCGGCGAGTTCTTGTTCTTTTATGGCATTGAAAAGTTCTGAGATTATGTAGTCGAAAGCGACAGACATTACATCATTTAGTCTTCCTTGGCTTATATTGATAGCTTCGTTGGAGTCGTTGTTAATTGTGACTAAGGTTGATGAATCTAGGGTTTCATTGAGCAGTAAAGATCCGTGAGTTATTTTTATTCTTTCGGCTTCTTTGTGACTGATATGGAAATACTTAGCAATATCGACGGTAAGTTTTTGACTTCCCAATGGTATTGAGCTTGCGTGTAGTATATTTTTTTGTTCGATTATGCAGAAATGAGTAGTTTCTCTTCCTATATTGACAAGAACGCATCCGGTTTCTTGCATGTCGAGAGAAACGCAAGCACTAGCGGAGGCAAATGAGGAAGGGACAAACTCTTGTCTAATGTTAGGAGGCAAACATTCATCTATATTTGAGTAGTCATTTGTGCTGATCGCAAACACTTTGAGGGCTAGAGATAACTTATTTGCAACAAGACCGGTAGCCGGATAATCAATCGCAACTGATCTATTATCATCGACATAGTATGCAATTGGTTTTTTGAAAAATATATGTTTATTTTGTTCTAGGTCTATCCCGCTGATTGATTCTTTATGTAGTCTATTGATATCGTTTTCGGTTATTTTTCCGCTAGTGATATTGACGCTATAGGTAGTAGTGTCTTCATCGAAATTTTGTATTCCTCCGTTAATTCCGACCCAGATACAAGAGATATGAAAATTGTCGCTACTCAGACCTCTATCTTTATATTTTGCAATAGCTTGGTCGATGACGTTGTCGATTACTTGTTCTATAATTTTTTTGGTATTATTTGGGTCGATAATGGTCCCTGATTTGACGCCTAGGGACTTCGCTTGAGAGAAGCCTAAAATATCAAGACTATTATTATTATATTCGATTTCAGCAAGAGCACAACGAGTCTGCTCGGAGCCTATATCTAGAGCTATTATCCGCATTAAGATTTTTCCTCACGAGCAAAGACATGCAAGTCAGCGGTGGTATTGGAGATATCTTGAGCCTTAGTTTTGACTCTTACCAAGACATAAGAGTCGAAACGGAGGTCTATGACTAGGAGTCTCCGAGAGAGGATAGAGAATTTTGTGTCGAGATTTGTTAGCATTTTGAGCTTGTCGTATACTTTGTTTTCTGGAAGTTTTATTACTTCGTCAGAGTTTAGTACTAAGTTCCAACGTCGAGAGCCTACGAGATTTACTTTGATGGTACGTTTCAATATGGAAGGGAAATGTATTAGTTCTTTTCGTAGCTCCGACCAGAGTTGAGGGGTGTTTGGGTTGTCGCTAGAAATTTTGGGAAGAGAATGGATTATGTCGGAAATTTGGGGAGTGAACTTATCATTTCTTGACAGGTGAATGACAGAGCTATTAGAGGTGATGAGTCTTGGTCTTTGGTGACTAGCATCATGCCACAAGGCGGTAGGAGTATTCTCTTGTACCTTGATGTAAATATCAGAGGGGAAGACTCGTCGGACTGATATGTTTTCAAACCAACCGTTATGGTCTTGGAGATTATCTAGGATTTTTGAGGGTGATGTTAAAAGAGTGGGTTTATTTGGATAAAGGTCTGTGATTTGGACAATGGTTTTGTCTGAGATGAATTTATTTCCAGATATCTTGATTGTCTGTATAGAGAGACCATTTCTAGTCGAGATCAACAATAATCCTTTATAGACATTGTCGAGTATGTGGGGGCTGAAAACATTAAACACAGGTATGCTGATGAGTCCGACGAGGAGCATAGAAACGACGAAAAAGAGAGCATAGAGATGCTTTTTATAGTTATCTTTTATGTTTAGTATTTTTGGCATTATTATTTTGAGATTATTATGAAGCACTCTTAATGATTTTAGAGAGGAGTTGTTCCATGCTGATTTGTGCGGTTTGAGCTTGTTCTGGAGCAAGAGAGATTTTTGTCATTCCCGGTTGAGTATTGATCTCTAGTACGAACAAGCCTTCTTTTTCGAGTTCGGGTTTGAAACGTAGGTCGACACGAGCAAGACCTTTACAGCCGACTACGTTAAACACTTTGGTAGCGATATCTAAAGACAGGTCATAAATATCTTTGTTTAGTTTTGCAGGACAGACGTGTTTTGATAAATTGTCGCAGTATTTATTTTTGAAGTCGTAAAATTCGCCCTGAAAGAAGATTTCTGTTATGTTGATGGGTTCGCCATTGAGAACGGATATGGTTAGTTCTCTTCCTGAGATGAAGTCTTCTATCATGATGTTATCATATTTTAGCAGTGATGATGGTAGATTTTGACAAAAGTCTTCGATTTTGGATGGAGAATTGAGAATGTAGACCTCAAAACTAGAGCCCTCATTTGTCGGCTTGACTACTACATCACGATTTATATTTTGTAAGTTTTCTATGAGATTATCAGGTGATACGAGTATTTGTCGAGGAGATGGCAGGTTGTATTTTTTCAAGATAGATGAGCAAAGATACTTATTGAAAGCAATGTTTGAAGGAGCTGATGCAGAGTGAGTATAAGGAATTTTTAGATTGTCAAGCAGAGCTTGTAGAGCACCGTCTTCCCCGAAGGTTCCGTGAGTGGTGTTGAATATTAGTTCTGAGTCTTGTATTTGCGAGATGAATTTGTCGATATTTTGCTCGAGAACAACTTCTTTGACCTTAAATCCGTTATTACTGAGAATTTCGGCGCAGAATTTTCCGCTTTTGAGACTAATTTCTCTCTCTCTTGACCATCCGCCACTGACGACAGTTATCTGATTTTTATTCATCTTTTTCACCCCAACGTATGATTTCCCATTCGAGATTGATATTGGTATTTTTGAGAATTTTTTCTCTGACAGTTTCGGCTAAAATTTCGAGGTCGTTAGCAGATGCATTTCCTTGATTGATGAGGAAGTTGCAGTGTATCTGAGAGAATTTGGCATCACCAATTGACATATTTCTTCCTCCGACCTGATCTATTAGCTTCCAAGCGTATGTGTCGGGAGGATTTTTGAAAGTAGAGCCCCCGGTTCTTACGTTGGTTGGTTGTCGTGTTTTTCTTTGTTTAGAGATATTATCCATGCGTTCTTTTATGAGATTTTGCAGGTCGTAAGCGAGTCGGAATTTGGCACTCAATACGATATAGTCGTGAGGGATTGATGATTTTCGGTATTGGAAGTTAATTTTTTCTTTGGGTATGGTGATGATTTCTCCGTCTCTTGAGATGCAGGTAACCGACTCTAGATTATCAGCGGTAGAAGACTCAAAACATCCGGCATTCATTCTGACAGCTCCACCTAGTGTCCCGGGGATGCCGACCATAAACTCCAGACCACTAAGTCCGAATCGGAGAGCATGATTGGCGATTTTCACATCCGGGGTAGCCGCACCGACTTCCAAAACATTAGACTCAGACTCTAACATTTTAACGTAATCCCACCTCCGACCGAGTTTAATCACCAGACCACGAATTCCTTTGTCACGAACGAGAATGTTAGAGCCAGCCCCGATAATGCGGATATTGTTTTTTGATGGTGTCTGTTTTAGAATTTGTCTTAATTCTTCGAGGTCATTGGGTATGGCAAGAGTATCCGCAGTGCCTCCGACCCCAAGCCAAGTATATCTATTCATGGGAGCATGGAAGATAATTTCACTTTTCATAGGTTTGACCTTTGTTAAAGAAGGGGATTATTTTATTGTGAATATCGGACGCCCAAGACGAGATAGAACCTGCTCCGAGAAACAGTACTATGTCGGCGTCTTTAGCGATTGCCGACAATTTTTCTGGTAATTGTTCTTCTTCATTGAAGTAGTCGGATTGAGTTCCGTTTTTGAAGATATCACGAGCAATACTTATATGGTCTATCCCTTCTATCGGAGTTTCTCCGGCTCCATATATGGGGGCGACTAGAACCGCATCGACCTCTCTAAAAGCGTCGATAAATTCGTCATATAGGAGGTTCACTCTAGAGAACCTGTGAGGTTGAAATACTGCAACGAGTCTTTTTTTGGCTATGAGCTTGGCACTTGAGATTGTAGCGATTATCTCTACGGGATGGTGAGCATAATCGTCAATAAAGGTTGTCCCTAGAGCTTTTCCTATTACGGTAAACCGTCTTTTTACTCCTTTGAAATTGGCGATAGCATTGATAATAGTTTGGTATTCTATTCCGATTTCTGATGCTACGGCTATGGCGGCAAGAGCATTTTGAACATTATGCAGACCTAGCATCGGCAGGGTAATGAGTAACTCGGTAGGGAAACTGGTATTGGTGAGAGCTTCTTTATTAATTATCACCTTGAAGGAGGTAGAATTGTTTACGGTTTGTACATTTGTGACTCTGAATGTGGCTTTGGGATGGAAGCCGTAGGTTATGATTCTTCGGTCGTGTATTTGCTGGATAATTTTTTCTACGTTTTTGCAGTCAATACAGACAATTCCTAGTCCGTAGAAGGGGATATTTTCGAGGAAGTTTTTGAATGCGTCCAACAGGTTCTGACTATTTTTATAGAAGTCGAGATGTTCTTTGTCGATATTGGTTACGACTCCTATGGTAGCGGGTAACTTTAGGAAAGAGCCGTCGGATTCGTCGGCTTCGGTAACAATCCACCGTCCTTTACCGAGCCAAGCGTTTACTCCTCTTTTGTTGATAATACCGCCATTTATTACGGTTGGGTCGAGCTTAGCGGCTTCGAGAATGGTAGCGGTGAGAGAGGTGGTGGTGGTTTTGCCGTGTGCCCCGGCAATGGCTATAGACCAGAAGTGTCTCATCAGTTCGGCGAGCATTTCTACTCTTCTGACAATATGCTTCTTACTATTAATAGCGGCTTGGAGTTCGGGATTACTCCTGCTGATGGCATGAGAGTAAACGACAAAAACCGCATTATCAATGTTATGAGCACTATGTTCTAAAAATATCGGTATCCCAAGACTTTTTAGTCGACTAATTAATTCAGAGTCTTTGATATCGCTACCTTGCACGGTATAACCAAGAGAGTGCATCACTTCGGCAATCCCGGACATCCCTATTCCGCCGATGCCGATGAAGTGGACTACACCAATGTTAATAGGTAAAAAGGCTGGAGTTCGCATATCATACTCTCAATTTTTCGATCTGTTTATAATCACGGAATTTATCAATTCGATCATATTGTCGGTTGCGTCGGGAAAGCCTAAAGAGTGGGCTCTGTCTGCGGTTTCCGAGAGAAGATCGGGATTGCTTATTATCTGAGATAGTCTTTGAGCAAATAGCTTAGGACTAAAATTATCCTCTTCCACCATCCATGCAGCGTTGTTCTCGACTAGTCTTGAGGCATTGATTGCTTGGTGATTATCTACAGCATGCAAGAATGGTATCAGAATCGCCGGGCGACCTACAGCAGTAATTTCTGCAATTGAGGTTGCTCCAGCTCGAGAGATAATCAAATGATTCCGTGAGAGTAAAGCATGCATATCAACAAAAAACGGAGAAATATCCGCTCTGACACCGAGCGAACTGTAGAATTCCTTTACCTTGTCTACAGACTCTCTACGAGTCTGATGAGTAACCTCTAAGCGAGAGAGTAACTCTGAGGGAAGAAGAGAGACCGCTTGGGAAATCATGTTGTCCATGGTTGATGCTCCTTGAGAGCCTCCAAAAATCAGAATCTTGAAATTATCCGAGCTGTCGGTGGGAAGTTTATAAGAAATATCTCGTGACTCAATTATTTGCTTCCTTACCGGATTGCCGCAACAGGCTATTTTGGGTCTGGTTGATGGGTCTATTCCTTCTGTCTCGGAAAAAGAGGTCACTATTTTACGGGCATAGTTAGAGAGGAGACGATTTGCTCTACCTAAAACCGCATTCTGCTCATGAATAATCGTCGGGACTCGCAAAAACAAAGACGCAAAACAAGTCGGTAGTGAGGTATGAGTCCCAAAGCCGATTGTAACTTCGGGCTTTTCTCTAATCACTATCAGTAGTGACTGTAACAGTCCTATCCCTAGCTTAAATGTTGCGATTACCTTGTGGACAAAACTACGATTAATTATTCCCTCAGCACTGATGACAAAAGTCTTTACATTGAGGTTTTGCTTCTGTAAGGCAATTCCTCTTTTATCGGTGACAATTATCGGAGTGTAACCTTCCGTACTAAGACGTTCTGCGATAACGGATAAGGGCATTACATGTCCGCCAGTGCCTCCAGAACAGAGGATAATTTTTGCGTCTTTTTTTGGGTCAGATGGAGATAGCTTTTTCATGTTCCTGAAAAACTTTATTGGATAATTGTCGGTTCAAGATTGCGGGAAGCTATTTTATCTTTTAAGAACACTAATAAAAACCCCACAGACACAGCATTCGAGATTAAAGTCGAGCCTCCAGTTGAGGTTAATAGGAGATTTTGTCCTAGTATCGGTAGGAAACCGAAGGTTACGGCGATGTGAATGAAGCTCGGCACTGAGACCACTAACAGTAGACATAAGGAAGACAGAATATTAGAAAGTTCTTTTAATTGATTGATTGAGTATAGGGTGTAGCAAAAGAACAGTCCGAGAAGAGAGAGAGGGATAAGGCTACCCAATAGACCAAATTCTTGTATTATCGAAGCCAAGACAACATCATTATGACCTTGGGGGACCGTAACATATGGATAAGGAGAGTATTTTCCGTCATAACCGATCCATCCGCCATTTTCTATTGCCCGACGGACTATAGAAGAGTGACTATCATCATTCATAATGTAAAAAAAGGAGTAAACTCTATTTATGACATGAGGAAAGAAGTAGATCAGTACCGCAATCACTGAAAGAATTATGACAGATATTATGATGGTTAATCTTAGAGATGGCCAGATACCGGTGAGTAACAGGACAAGACAAGAGTATATAATGAACAAGCAAGCGGTGTCGAAATCGGGCTGAAGATAGACTACAATAGAGATAGAGATAGTTATCAGGAAGGCAATAAATCCGTAGAGATAAGAATCGTCGTTACGCCATATCGCCAAGCACCTAGAGATACACACCGCAAAGAACGGAGCAATCAATACAGACGGTTGAATCGGGATATTTAAGAAAGGGATAAAAAACGAGCGATAAGAGTTATTATATTCTTGTCCGAAGGTATCGGAGAGAGTTGCTAATAGCAAAATGCCTAATAAGGGTAGAGCAATATATGAACTTTTAATGATCACGTCGATAGTTAAAAAAGAGCAAAATAAAACAATAAAAATAGAGATTACAAGGAAAGTTAAGTGTTTGTCAATATCGACCTCATCCGAGTGTATTATGACTTTGGAGGCAAACAGAAGACTAAATAACCACATGACAAAAATCATATGGATTATATGTAAATCGGTTTCTCTTAACCATTTACTCAAGACTCGTTTGGACAAAAATTTCTTTTGGAATGAAAAATCTCCTTGATGTGTATTGTCTTTGGTTGAATTTAACATTATGTGATGTTCCACAATTACAACTATGAGTTATTGTCGAGCCTTGACATTATTATCTGTTTGAAAGTATCTCCACGATGACTAAAACTATCAAACTGGTCGAAGGACGCACAAAGAGGAGATAGGAGTATGGTATATTTGTCTGATCCGAGAAGTGCATCATTGAGAGCTTCATTGGTTGCTTCTTCTAGAGATTGACACTTGAGTATTCTTATTGAATTTGAATAATTTTTCAAGAAAGATTCTATCCTAGGAGCGGCATCTCCGAACAGGTAAGCGGACTGGATTTTGTCTAGATACGGCGAGATTGCCGACAGGGAGGTGTTTTTGTCGAGCCCGCCGGCGAGCCAGAGGATATTGTCGAAGCGCTCTAGAGCAACTATACAGGCTTCAGGATTGGTCGCTTTACTGTCATTTACTACTAGTAGTTGATCGGTTTTGAATACTATCTCTTGTCGGTGAGGGAGAGGTTCAAACGAGTCTATAGCTCTTTGAAGTTCCTCAAAATTATTTTTGAGGTCGATAAAGTAGTCAGGATTAATCGAAGCAACTGATGCTAGGGCAAAATTTAATAGTCTACCTCCGACCATGCCTCCTAGTGACGAGGAACTATCAATCAAGAGCGGAAGATCAGGAAGGATATTGATAGCATAGTCTCCGTTAGAGCATCTAGTCGGGGACTCTAACTTCAATTGTAGAGTGTCATCTATTCGAAGTTTCAACGTGTCTTGAACTAGAGGTAGTTCTGATATGGCATTGTCGAGGATGATTAAGCCGACTTTCTTGGTCTGCTTGAACAGACGTATTTTGGCTTTTTGATATTCTTCAAATGAGCCTCCATACCTATCAAGATGGTCTGGAGTGATGTTGGTGATGATGCTAGTATTGGGGGCAATAGAAGGACTCCGTTCAAGCTGGTAGGAAGATAATTCTAAAACCGCAACCGGATTTTTACTCATATCTACATCAAGAATAGGAGTCCCGTAATTTCCGGCCGCAATAGCATTAGTACCGATATTATTCAGAATATGAGTAATCAGGTGAGTAAGTGTCGACTTTCCGTTGGTGCCGGTGACGGCAATTATAGTTGCACTATCGTATTTTTGGGCGAAAATCTCGATATCGCAGATAATGGGGATATTCTTTTTTTGGGCTTCGACCGCAACCTTATGAGAACAAGGAATACCGGGACTCAATACCAAAAACGAAGCATTACTTAGCAGACCTTCCTCAAGAGTAGTCCATACGGCACCTAATGCGTCTGCTTGTGATCGTAGGGGAGTAGAGTCATTGTCGTCGCAGCAACGGGTAAATATGCCTTCTTTAGCAAGCCACGAGATGGTGCTGAGACCGGACACACCGAGCCCGAATACCGCAACATCCCTAGTTTGTAGACTAATCTGAGACATGGTTTTATCAACGTAGTTTCAGAGTAGAAATCGCAATTAATACCAGAATAGCGGAGATTATCCAGAATCGTATGACTATGGTGGGTTCTTTCCAACCTTTTTTTTCAAAATGGTGATGAATGGGAGCCATAGCAAAGATTCTTTTCCCGGTTATCTTGAAAGAGCCGACTTGGATAATCACCGACAAGGCTTCAAGAACAAAAAGACCGCCGGAGATGATAAGAACAATCTCATGTTTGGTAATGACCGCAATAGAGGCAATGGCAGCCCCCAAAGACAAAGAACCGGTGTCGCCCATAAAAATCTGAGCAGGAGGAGCATTATACCATAAAAAACCCATCCCCGAGCCAATAATAGCGGCACTAACCACCGCAAGTTCGCCACTTTCAGGGATGCGATGAATCTGAAGATACTCGGCATATATAGCATGTCCGACCATATATGCGATAAAACCGAAACACGCAGAATTCATTATAACCGGGACAATCGCAAGACCATCTAAACCGTCAGTCAAATTTACCGCATTAGAGCTTCCAACAATAACTACTATCGTAAAGACAATAAAGAATAAGCCCATATCAAGCAATTGATTTTTAACAAAGGGAAAGGCTAGATGACTGTTAAACTCTTCGGGTAGGTAGAGACGAATCGCATACGCTCCGAGCAGTGCAACAAAGCACTGTAACATAAACTTATATTTAGCGGAAAGTCCTTTAGAAGGTTTGGTCTTTAGTTTTACTATGTCATCTATAAGTCCTATGATGCCAAAACCAAACGTAATCAGAAGAGTAATTACCACAAAGGGATTATCAATCCTAGCCCACAGCATAGACGCTACTCCTACCGAGAAGAGGATCATCATCCCTCCCATTGAAGGAGTCCCTCTCTTACTATGATGGTGTTCGAGGTCGTCTCTGAGGAGGTCGTCTGGTTGAGAACTAGCAAGCAGTCGAATTAAAAAAGGGGCCGACAAAAAACATAAAATCAAAGCCGAAATAAGTGAACCGACACTCCGAAATGAAATATATCTAAATAAATTAGAGATACTCAAGTGATCTAAATATGATGAAAATAACTCGTATAACATAGAGACGAAAATATCCTTCGTATGTATGATTATTTTGAAGCTAACATAGCAACGAGAGAATCGAGGTTCTGACTTCTAGACCCCTTTATCATTACTAGGTCATCAGGTTGAAGGAAAGTTTTTAATAAACGAGACAGAGCCTTTAGACTACCTTGATGAATAATAAATTTTTCTTTAGGAAGATTGTCTCCGCACAGAGTAACCGCATTCGCAAAATTCTCCCCGACAATAAACACTCCATCAATCGGCAGTGAGGATGCGAGATTTAGAATATCGCAGTGATATTTTTGGGAATCTTTGCCTAAATCCGACATATCTCCTAGTACAGCGAAGCAATTTCCTCTGTCTTCTTGAAAGGAGACTAAAGACTCAAGGGCGGTGGTCATAGACAAGGGACTCGCATTATAAGAGTGATCAAGCAATGAGTATTTTTCTCCTCTGATAAAGCAACCTCGTCCTTTACTGGCAGAAAATAAACGGAGACCTTGACAAGAGTATTGGATATCCTGACCAAGTACGTCGGAAACCACCAGAGCCATTAGAGCATTTTGTCCCCAGTGTTCGCCGATTACATGCAAGGTTAGGTCTATTTGTTTTGCTCCGATTTGGAGTTGTAGGTCGAGATTTTCTTGATTTTGTTTTGAGGATAATATCTTATCATCAGACTCATCACCTCTTCCGACAAAGCGGACAATAAACTTATCCTTGTAAGGTTTCAAGACAGATAGTAGATATTCTTTAAGATTTTCGAGATAAGGAGACTCGGATGGGAGTATAACACTAGCACCTTCTTTCATATATTCGAGTAACTGTAATTTTGCTTTTATGACTCCTTTGATATTGCCTAATTTTTTGGTGTGAGCGGGAGCAAACGAGTTAAAAACAGCAATATCTGGAGCTAGTATTTTAGCCATCGGAGGCATTTCTTCATGACAATCAATCCCGACTTCAAAAATCCCGACTTCGGTATTAAAAGGACACCGAGCAAGTGACAGAGGGAGTCCGAAGTGGTTATTGAGATTGCCTTGTGATGAGTGGGTTCTGAAGGATTGGGATGCAACTAGCTCTATAGCCTGTCGAGTAGAGGTTTTCCCGACACTACCAGTAATACCGATGATCTTGGAGATTTTATTTCTTGCCGAGAATTCAGCCAGCTCCCAAAGAGCCTTGAGACTGTCTTTCACAATGAAGATCGGCTTTTCGCAAGGAGTTGTGATATTCTGACCATCCATACAAACCACAGCAGAGGTTTCCTTTTGCAGAGCATCATAAATATATTTGTGACCGTCATGATTGGGACCTTTTAAGGCAAAGAATAGGTCTTTCTTCTTCAGAGTTCTTGAGTCTATACTTATTCCGTTTATATCGTTGTAAATTTCGCCTTTTATTGTAGGTTTTCCGATTATTTTATTCAGGTCTTCAAAATGGACTACTCGGTTGTTGAAAAAGGGTAGAGTCTTTTTCGGATACAATTCGTTCCATGACTTCACAACGTATGATCGGTCATCCCAAGGACGAATTTCCCCTTTGACTTCCATATTTTCATTTCCTTTGCCGGCGATAATGAGGATATCATTTTCCTCGAGATTGCTAATCGCTTTATGAATGGCATTTTCTCTTCCCGCCACCTCAAGAGCATTGTCACCGGCGTTGGAGAGAATATCTTTTCTTATATCTTCAGGAGCTTCGTTTCTTGGAGAGTCATCGGTTATGTATGTATAGTCTGCGAGTTCTTTTGCGACTTCTCCCATTCCCTTCCTCCGAGCCTTATCACGATTTCCCCCTCCCCCGATGACTAGATAGAGTTTGTTGTGATCTATTTTCTTGGTGTCTTCTAGTAATACCCTAAGAGCTTCTTCATTGTGAGCATAGTCGACAATAACTCTACGGTTGAGATTGTCACTCACGACAGTTTCAAATCTTCCGACAATTCCCTTAACAAGTTGAGAAGACGCAATAATATCAAGAGCATCAAATCCTCTAGCAAAAACCATAGCTAATGAGGTAACTAGGTTATCTATTTGGAATTTGGGCATAGTCTGCCACAGGACTCTACTACTAGTTTCTCCTAGTGAGATTTCTAATTCTGTAGTATTGGGATTTTGATCCAAAATCTTGTATGAAAAGTCTTTATTTAAGCGGAGTATGTTGGGATATTTTTGACTTTCAGTAAACCATTCGTCTAGGTTTCTGCCGACAATGATCGGAGCTTCATCTTCGAGTAATTCTTCGAAGAGTCTCATTTTTTGTTTTTTATAGTTTTCTACTGATCCGTGGTCGGTGATATGGTCTTTTCCGAAAGATGTTATTACTGCACAACAGAATTTTAATGCGTCTAGTCTGTATTGTTCTAGTCCGATGCTACTAGACTCGATAATGGCATGGGTAATTCCTTTTTTGTACGTTTGGTTGAGATATCGGTGTAGCTTTAGAGGTCTCTCTGAGGTAAGGCTGACCCTTGGGGGAATGATGATTTTGTCGGGATGAGGAGGCAGAGAATGAAAATTTTTCCGACTAGATACAGAACCGACATCAAAACCTAGAGTACCTAAGTATGCACAGCGAACCTTGAGCAGTCGCAATATCTGGGTCGCAAACAAAGAGCAAGAGGTTTTACCGTTAGTCCCAGTCACTCCGATTAGATACTGCGGTACTGAACCGCAAAAATATGACGTCAAATGAGGTAAGAGTTGTCGAGCATTCTCATGGACATTGACTATAACATCATCGGGAATAACTACCGTATCTGGTAAATTCTGGTCTGATATGATGAATTTTGCTCCGGCTTCAAGAGCCTCACCGATGAAGTCTATTCCGTGATGACTGTGTCCTTTTAGGGCGATGAAGAGGAAGTTAGGTTCAATATCTTTGCTGTTTTCACTTACTCCCTTGCAACCGAGAGATTTTAGTTTTTCAGGATCGGATATATCGTTATTCATCTTAGTTCATCAGGGATACTTAATGAGTTTGCAGTTATGGGCTCTTGTGTAATAGTTTTTATCTCTAGCAGGGAGGTTATTCTGGAAATGATATGTTTAGCGACCGGGGCTGCAACGAGACCTCCTGAAATCCTCTGAAATTTCTTTATCGGCTTAGCTTCGTCGAAGGTGATGAAAAGAATATACTCCGGACTATTTATTGGAAACACGGCGACAAACGACGATATTGTTTTATTCTTATCATATAGAATTTTGTTGTTTTTGATGGATGTCTTATTGGCACTACCGGTCTTCCCGCCTAAAAATACCCCTTCAGTGTAAGCTGATTTGCCAGTCCCTTCAAGTATATTTAGATACATTAGTCGCTTTATTGCCCGACTAGAGACACTCGAAATAACCTTACTCGTATGTTGATTATCGTATTCTATATTTTCTATATTTTCTATATTTTCTATATTGTCGTATGGTTTTAGGAGGAGTTTTAGAGGAACACGGTTGCCGTCATTTACGATAGAGGAGATCACACTTATCATATGTATTGGAGAGAGTTCTATCCCGTATCCGTGGGAGATATAGTCTTTTTGGTTATCTGTCATCCTTGAGTCCATAGAGTGGAGCGGATTTAACGTGTTCCGATCACTAAGACCTAATACCTCAGGCGGATCAAACAAACCCATGTTTTTGGCATGTTTCCAGTAGACATCTGCGGGAATTTTCCTCGCTATCAGAGTAGCTCCAATGTTAGACGAATTCGTAAACACCTCCTCAAACGAGAGATTTTTCTTAGGAGTATAGTCTTGAATATAGCCAGATGCGGTTTTTAGAGGTCTGCTGACATTGAATTGGTCGCCGAAGGAAACCTTTTTTTCCTCAAGAGCGACACTAAAATTTATTATTTTGAATATCGAGCCGATTTCAAATCTTTGTTCGGTGATAATGTTCTTTATATTAGGGTCTCCGCTGTATCTAGTTTTATTTGGGTCGAAGCTGGGCAGAGAGGTAAGAGCGAGAATTTCTCCAGAGGGGATGTGCAACAGAACCGCACCGGCTTGTTTTGCTTGAAACTTTTCTTTTTGCTTTTTCACCGCATCCGAGACAATGTATTGAATGGTTGTGTCGATAGTGAGACTTATGTCTTTTCCTTCTCTAAGTAGACAGTCACTACCCTTTTCGACCCCTAATATCCCGTATAAAGACGACAGTCTATAATACTCAGGAGCTTCTTTATTATGCTCTTCAGAGTAGTCTTTATGATACGAAACTAGCTGTCGAGTACTTTGGGGCAGAGTAACCCTACCTAGTACATGCGAGAATAATTCTCCTTTAGGATAATATCTAGATTCGAGAGGATTATTGTTGTCCCAAGTGATTAAGGTTTTAGCTTCGTCATCTACGGGCAGACCTCTGATAATATCAATATCGCTAGACAATGCTCTAGTTTTGAGTGTCTTGGGAGTAGCGTTCGTCAGTGCGTAGACTATATTTTCGCTTCGGACACCCTCAATAAGATGCGACAGTCGAGACGACATATACATAGCATATTCTTTGGTATATTTTTTTCTAGAGGTGATTGTTAGATTAAAACTGGGCAGGGAGGAGGCGATAATTCGTCCTTTCCTATCGAAGATATTGCCTCTATTATGTCTAGTGTATATACCGCAAGGGTCTTGAATTTTTGTGGTTTCTTTGGTGACTGTCTTATTTGAGTTATTGTCATCTTCCATTGAGTACAGTATGTGCAGATGACGATAAGCAATCATTAACATCAGAGCAAATACCGGAATCGCAAAGAGTATTTTCAGACGAATATGTAGCGGTAAAATCTTTTGAGATATCTGACGATATCTGTCTTTGACTGAGGGTTTGAAAAAATTTTCGATGATACTCATAATTATTTATTTTGAGGAAGCTCACTTATAGAGTTTTCTTGAAATATCGGTTCAAAATCTGAGAGATGTTTTTCAGCCAGAAGCTCAAGAGATGACGGTGAAGTCAACGAATTCCATTTGTTGATATTTTTATTGTAGAGTTGTTCTATTCGAGAGATGAGTAATTTTTCTTCCTTGATTTCTCTATTTATATTTCTTAGTTCGGCCTCCATTGAGAACGAGCTATACAGTAAAGCGACAATAACGGCAAGAGCAATCAAATTAGCAATATAGTACCAGTAGACATGGGCTTTTTTTACCCTCAAATATATTTTTTTGATTGTTTCCAGAAGGGACTTATAATATCGGATATTTAGGTTTGTGGTCATATTTTATGGTTGGTGGTGACGGGTTCTGATAGCGAATCGCATGCGAGCGGATCTAGCACGAGGATTTATTAAAATTTCTTCTTTTGAGGGGAATATAGGTTTTTTTATGCAAAGCATGAGATGAGGAAGTGTCTTTTCTTGAGGGGGTAGATGTCGAGAATTGTTGGGGGTAGACTGTGAATATTCGGAGAAAAATTGTTTGACCACTCTATCCTCAAGACTGTGAAATGAAATGATAATTATTCTTCCTCCCGGTTTTAGCATATCTATAGCTGAGTTGAGCAGAGCATTTAGTTCGTCTAGTTCTGAGTTTACGGCAATTCTTATGGCTTGGAAAGTTTTTGTGGCGGGGTCGATTTTTAGCTTGTGTTTTTGAGGGACTGCATCTCTGACGATCGATGCTAATTGAGAGGTGGAGTTAATCTTGCCATGTTTTTTTGCGGAAGTTATCGCTTGAGAGATTCTCTTAGCATATTTTTCTTCTCCGAATAATTTTATAATAGAGTATAGTTCTTTCTGGTTTGAGTCTGAGATTAGTTGTTCGGCGGTGAATTTATTATTCCCCATTCGCATGTCTAGAGGACCATCACGTTTGAAAGAGAATCCTCTAGATGCTTGTTCTATTTGGGGAGATGAGAGACCGAGATCGGCGATAATTCCGTCGAGCTGGAAGATGTTTTCTTTGGCTAGGAGTTCTTTTATATTGGTAAAATTTGATTGGAAAAAGTTTACGAATTTGCCACGATATTTTTTTCTAGAAGACTCTTGTTGTAGAGTAACAGATGCTTTTTCAGCGATTGGGTCTCGGTCGCTAGCGATGAGGTTGCACGCCGCAGACGTCAAAATAGCACGAGAGTGTCCTCCTTGACCAAAAGTCGCATCAAGATAGAGTTCGTTGTCTTGCGGTTTCAGACAAGAAACTAGAGTATCAGTCATAACCGGGATATGACGGTCACAAAAAGAGCTTTCATCAGGAGGAGGAGGAGGAGAGTGCATAACTTTTAAGATAGTTATTGGATAGACTTCTTTTTAATTTGGACTAGGTTGTATACGTACGTGTTACTCAGAGTCGAAGCATTGGATATGGTTATACTTGTTTGAGGATGGGGGTTTTTCAGGATGGGGGTTTTTCAGGATGGGGGTTTTTCAGGATGGGGGTTTTTCAGGATGGGGGTTTTTATTAAGAACAGGCTTCCGACCAATAGCATTAAGTTTCAGGAGAGTGGTTTCAGGACAGCGGCAGTCACAGGACAGGGGTTTTAAGACACAGATCGACACTCCCACCGCTGATTCTACTTGAATCGTTATAGACAATCAACTTATGTATAGGAGGAGTATTTTCAGTTAGTTATTTTTCTTTGAACCCTCTAGTTAGAATGCTAGTAACGGGAGCGAGAAGGTAATCAAGTACGGTACGAGAGCCAGCTTGTATAAGTATTTCGGCGGGCATTCCGGGGACAAGGAAGAGTCCTTCATCGAGTCGTTTGATTTCTTCTTCGGGGACGCCGACTCTAGCTAAATAGAAGGGTATATTATTGGTAGGGTCTTCAAGAGCATCGGCGGTTACTCTTTCTAGAATCCCGTTGAGATATGGAGTAGAACGAGATTGAAAAGCGGTAAGTTGTACTCTGACTGACATACCGGGCGAGATATTATCGATATCGGTTGGTCTGATTTGAGCCTCAATGACTAGACGGTCGCTCTGAGGGACGATCTCAAGAATAGGACTCCCCGGAGGTATGACTCCGCCTCTAGTGTGGACGTTGAGCCCGACAATAACTCCAGAACGAGGAGCTCTAATTTCGATGCGATCTCTGATATCTTGAGCGGAAGCGAGTTGTTCTTCAATTTCAAAAACAGAGCTATTAGTTTCTCTGAATTCTCTAGATGCATCTTGTTTGAGGTTATTTGCGAGTTGGATTATTTCTAGTTCGGTTTCTCCGATATTGATTTTGGCGGCGGATATGGATGAGTCTATCCTCCCTTTGGTGCCGTTGACCTCTGAGAGTCTTCTTCTCAAATCAAGGACTTGAGGCTTTTCTATAAGACCTTTTTCGAGTAGAGACTCGAAGTCTTCAAGTTGACTTTCGATCACGGCTTTGATTTCTTCATTGGCGGTTTTTTCTGCTTCTAGACCTTGTATTTTTTCTTCTAGTTCATGGATTTTGTTGGTTAGGATACTTTTTCTTCCTTCGATAGCGTCTTTTCTCGACTTAAACACTACTTCTTGAGTATCGATGATGTCGGCAATTCTGGGTTCTTCTTTTCTTTTGATAATAGACTCAGGGTATGAGATTGATTTAGAACCGTTGATCTCGGCTTTGAGTCTTGAGCTTTTGGCTACGGCTGAGAAATATCTTACCTCAAGAGCATTAAGTTTTGCTCTTATCTGTTTATTATCAAGAGTGATTAGGATATCATTTTTTTCGACTTTGTCTCCGTCTCTGACGAGGATTTCGTCGACAATTCCTCCTTCAAGATGTTGTACGGTTTTTCGATTAGTATCGACCGAAATTCTCCCCGGAGCGACGACCCCTTCATCAAGAGGAGCAAAACTCATCCATATAATAAGACCCAAAAAGCCAATCCCGGTGATGGATATACCAAGAGTGACTACAGTCTTGACTGATGCGAAAGTCTTGGATGGTGAGACCCTACTACTTGGGTCTGACAAGGGTGGGGGAGATGCTTCAGAATCAGACGAAGATGGGGGAGATGCTCCCGAATCAGACGAGCCTCCCTTATCAGGAACTAAGGAGACTTTTGTTGAATCACGAGAGCTAGGAGTAACTTGTATTTCCGCACTAGAGCTTGTAGTTGTTTTATCGGTCGCAGATGAAGGAGAATCAGTAGCAGATGAGGGAGTCTTAGCCGCAGACGAAGGAGTCTTAGTCGAAGACGAAGACTTCTCATCAGCAGGTTCAACCTCTACAGACTTCAAACCACTAGATGGTGAAATCGGAGTTTTATCTTTATTATTTACTTGGTCTTGATTTTTTTTGTCAGTCTCTTGATTATTGGGGTCTTTTGTAGAATCAGACATGTAACATTTCCTTAAAATATGTAGGTGTGAAAAAAAGTATCTGAGTTGTGTGAATTGACTATGCTTTTAGGACGTATGCTGGAGTTTTACTTTTATTAGGGTCTTTAGGTTTGGCGGACTGGATTACTTCGGAGGTAGGTTTGATGAAGTCGATCTGACCTGCTCTTAGCATTAGGACTTTATCGAGCTGGGAGATTATGGAGACGTCGTGAGTTATGACGATTAGGGTTACTTTTTCTTGTTTTATGGTTTTGATACAATTTATCAGACCTTCTTTTCCTTCGTTATCGAGATTAGAGTTAGGTTCATCGAGCAGGATGAGAGAAGGTTTCCCATACATAGCTCTAGCAAGAGCTATTCTTTGTTTTTGCCCACCTGATAGACCGCTTCCTCCGTCGCCGAGAATGGTATCATATCCTTCTGGAAGTCTTAGTATCATTTCGTGAGCGCCTGCCTTGACAGATGCTTCGAGTATTTTTTCTGGGTCGACCTCTTGGAATCTAGCTATATTGTCTTTGACGGGTCCTGCGAATAGTTCGATATTTTGAGGTAAGTATCCGATATGCGGACCGATATTTTCTCTACTCCAAGAGGCTACATCGGCTTTATCGAGTCTGACCACTCCGTGAGCAGGTTTCCAGACTCCGATGAGCATTCTAGCGAGAGTAGACTTCCCCGCTGCACTCTGACCGACTATAGCGATATTTTCACCAGCATCTAGATGGAATGAGATATTTTGTAGTACGGCTTTTTTGACCCCGGGAGGCATTCCGACCAGATTTTCGACATTAATTATTCCTTTAGGTTTGGGCAAGGGCATAAATTTTTGTCCTTCGGGGAAGGTGGCAAGGAGTAGATTGAGTCGATTATAGCTACCTCTAGCACCGATAAACCCTCTCCATGCTCCGATAGCTTGTTCGACTGGGGCAAGAGCACGACCCATGATAATCGACCCTGCTATCATTGCCCCCGGTGTGATTATTTGATCGACGGCTAAATAAGCTCCGGTGCCTAATACTCCTACCTGTAGACTAATCCGAAGAGCTTTTGAGATGCCGAGTAGCATACCTACTCTATCGGATGCTATGGCTTGGTTCATCAGCATGGCATCGTGATTTCCTCTCCATCTATTTTTGATAGGGTTGAGCATGCCCAGAGCTTGTAAGACCTCAGCATTCCTAAGACTAGACTCGGTAAAGGTATTGGCGATACTTGACTTTTGTGCGGCTTCTTTCAGTGGGTTTCTTGAGGTTATCTCAGTAGCCAGAGCGAGAATAAAAATGAGTATCGCACCGATAGTCGACAAAATACCGATCCAAGGGTGGATAAAGAATAGTACTAGAATATAGAAAGGAGTCCATGGAGCGTCGAAAAAAGCGAAGAGACCGGTACCGGTCATGAATTGTCTGAGTGTCCCGAGGTCTCGTATGGATTGACTCTGATTGCTACTAGATGAAACTAGTGAGCTTGCGAATATGGAGTCGAAAATTCGGTCGGAGAGTTTGTCGTCCATATTCAGACTAACTCTGACTAGAATTCGGGAGCGGATAACTTCTAGTATTCCGAGCAGGATGAGGAGAAAAATAGCGATCACAGACAGCAGAAGTAGAGTCTCCCTACTTCCGCTTATGAGTACTCTATCGTATATTTGTAGCATATAGAGCGGTGAGATGAGCACAAGCATGTTAATGACCATGCTGAAGAGTAGCACGGCTAGGAAGGCACTAGAGAATTTCTTTAGGATTTTCCTTAGTTCCATCATGGATGGATCTAGCTTGGGCCTTGATGTCTGGATTTGGATGGCCATAATTTTACCTCATATAATGTAACATTAAGGAGTATGAGTGATAGATATTTTTGTTTTTTGAGTATTTGTTATTATTCAAGCACTCTAGATCCTTTGAATATAAACCTGAAAAACCGTAGCAGACTCAAAATGAGCAGACTCTGACTATTGTTTATTTAATTTAGTGTTCTTGTAAAGAAATGTGATTAGCATTTAGATTTTATCTTTTTGATATCAAAGCATCATGTATTGAGTATAACTATTATTGTGATATTTTTCAAGGTATTCATTTAATTAAACCTATGATTTTACGTTCCTATGATTTTACGTTATATTTTGTTCTTCTGAGAGGATGTGTCTGTGAGATAAAATGGTTTTGCAATTTATTGAGAGAAGTACTATATTGCACGAGATTATGAGTTTTGGTCTAGTTAATTTTGGATTGGCTGACTTTGAATATAACGGATAGACGGTTAGGATTTTGGTTTTGAGGATGTCTGACTTTGTTTCGCAGACTACATTACAGGACACAATAAGGAGCTTAGATGACTATTGGTTGTCTCAGGGATGTGTATTGTTGCAACCGTATGATCAGGAGGTCGGAGCGGGAACATTTCACTGGGCAACGACTTTACGTTCTTTGGGGTCGAGTTCTTGGAGAGCGGCGTATGTTCAGCCTTCGAGGCGACCGACTGACGGTAGATATGGAGAGAACCCGAACCGACTCCAACATTATTATCAGTATCAGGTTATTTTGAAGCCTTCTCCGAGGGACAGTCGAGGCTTATACATGGACAGTCTGCGAGCGATAGGACTAGACGTATCAAGTCATGACTTAAGATTTTTTGAAGATGACTGGGAGAGTCCTACTCTCGGAGCTTGGGGATTGGGCTGGGAGGTTTGGTGTGATGGTATGGAGGTTAGTCAATTTACTTATTTCCAGCAGGTTGGGGGGATTGACTGTCGTCCGGTTTCGACCGAGATAACCTACGGCTTAGAGCGATTAGCTATGAAGATACAGAATGTCGACAGTGTTTATGAGTTAAAATTCAGTGGAGACGTTAGTTATGGAGATATTTTCAGGGGTGCGGAGCGACAATTTTCGGCTTACAATTTTGAGCATGCTGATATTGAGGTTTTATTCAGACATTTTGACGATGCTGAGAGGATGTGTCGGAATTTACTTGAAAAGAGTGATAATTTAGCCTTGCCGGCGTATGATCATTGTTTGAAGGCTAGTCATATATTTAATTTGCTGGATGCTCGGGGAGCAATCTCGGTTACTGAGAGGCGGTCGTATATATTGCGAGTGAGGGCGATGTCGAAGGGCTGTGCTGAGAGGTATGTCGAGTTTCAGTCGGGGCTCATGGGAAACTAGAAATTGACCGACAAATTACAAAAAAGAGATTGTTTGCTAGAGATAATCAGCGAGCCGATGCCTTCCTCTGTACAAGATACGATATGGGAGAATCTATTTGAGGCTTTAGTACGGAATCTTCGTGAAGACTGGGGTTTTGAACTAAAATTAAGCGATGTTGATGAAGGATATCGCAATTTGGTTACTCAGTATCGAGTAGTTTTTGTCTTGAAATGCTTGCCGATTACTATTCCTCCTAGGATAATTGAGCATAGAGGACCTAGAAGTAATGCATCGGTTAGAGCGGTCGAGGGTTTTTTGAGTCGCTGGAGGATTGTTTTTGAAGATTGTGAGGTTAGAGAAACCAAATCAGGGAGCTTTATCTTTTATTCTGAGAGGATCGAAGGTAAAAGCATGAGCGAGGCTTTAAGTAAGGCTTTTGTTGGAGCAATCACGCAACTAAAGTGGAATAAAGTTATGAGGTTTGCTAATGAGCCTGCGATATGGGTTCGTCCTTTGCAGAGAATAGTCGGAGTTTTCGGCGATGAAAAACTTGTCGGCGGCTTGGATTGTCTGACTGCTAGCTGGAAGTCGGAGAGTAAAGAGGACGGTTTCTTAGAATATCAAGAAACGTCTTGGGATGACATGTTATGCTTGGGAAAAGGAGATACTCCTAGGGAAATTATCGTCAAAGACATTAATGACTATAAAAACATAGGTATAGTGCTAAATCATAGAGAGAGACATTATGAGTTTGATAGAGACTACTTTGATGGTAATTTGAACCTACAATATTTATCTCAAGATTCTGGAGTTCCACGTGAGCTTAAAGTTGAAACTTCTAGATTGCTTGATAAAAAGGTTGGAGCTTGGCTTCACAAGAGTCTTTATCTGGTTGAAAGAGGGGAGGTCTTGACTTGCGAGATCAAAAATCAGACAAGAGAATTGCCTGATGTGGTCGTAGAAACTTGCTTACTCGATCATCTCAAAGCAAAGGTGTTTGAGATAGATGAAGATAGGGTAGCTTTTTACATTATGATTGAGAAACGTCTTGTTGATTCTCAAAATACTGAGCTTATAAAGCAGGGATATGAGAGGGTTGCGATGGCTCGGCTTGCAGACGCTCAATTTTTCTGGAATGAGGATCGTAAAATAAAACTTGTCGAGAGAATCCCGTTGCTCGATAGACAGACGTGGCATCATAAATTGGGTAGTGTCGGGGATAAGGCAAGGAGACTGAAACAACTCTGTCTTAAAATTTTTACGTTACGTATGTCAGTTGAGGTAACTGATGATCAAATAGAGTCAGCAGAAGAAGCGGGTCTTATTAGTAAGAGTGACTTATCTAGTCATATGGTGATAGAATATCCTTCCTTACAGGGCATTATCGGAGGTTTTTATGCTGAGAGAGAGGGTTCAAACGATTTAGTTTGCCGTGCTTTGCAAGGATTATATGGCGAATCTGATCCGAAGGTTGGTGTGTTTGGACATGCATTGTACTTGGCAGATAGAATCGACACTATTGTCGGAATGTGGAGCATCGGCGAGAAGCCGTCTGGCTCTAGAGACCCCTTTGCTCTGAGGAGAGCGGCTAATCAGATTATTCGATTACTTCAATTATTAAGAGAGAAAAATCTATCTATCAAGCGGCTACTGGAAACGTCAGAGGAGGTGTGGGGGGATAAAATAGAGTTAACCGATAAGAGTGAGATGATGGAATACTTTAGAGAAAGAATCCAAGAATCGTTTAACACTAAAAAAGTGGTAGATGGTGATTCTGGTCTTTTGCTAGAAGAGGGTAAATTTTTGTTGCGAGTAGTGGTTAATCGATCGGGAGAGCATGATCTAAACATTGGTCGTATAGATGATACTTATAATGTCTTGGTGGACTGGCTGATAGGTGGAAAATTGTCGAAATTAACGGAGATGGCACGGAGAGTATATGGACTGGTCGATAATATCCAAAATAGCCAAGTCAGCAATCGGGACTATAACGAGAATCTTGCTATCGACCCTGCCGAGAAAGAACTGTGGAAGGGTATTGACGAACTCCCTCCTTTAGAAATGAATAATAAACAAGGTATCAATAAATCTATGGAGAGTATTTTATCATTAAAGGATAGACTAGATACTTTTTGTGATAAGGTTATGGTCAATGAGGAGGGAGCGATCGGTGACAATCGCAAGGTGCTTTTAGGCAAACTGAGAGAGTATTTTGATAAGCTGGCTAACTTTGAGATGCTTATTAAGAGATTTTAAGAGATTTTAAGAGATTTTAAGAGATTTTGAAGTTCTTATATCTAGTTTTTCTTTTAGAATCTATGGAGAATTGAGTAGAGTCTAGATTAGGATTGAGATTAAGTTTTTAGACTATTCGTCGCAAGACAAATCAGAGAGGATGAGATGGCAGAGAAGAAGTGGATATATAGATTTTCGAGCAAGGGTGCCGACGGCAACGTTTCGATGAGAGATATATTGGGAGGCAAGGGAGCGAATTTGGCGGAAATGTCGAATATAGGATTGCCGGTCCCGCCGGGTTTTACGATATCTAGTGAGGCTTGTCAGTATTATTTTAGTCACAATAAGCAGAAGCCTGACTCTTTGGTTGCAGAGTTTGAACAAGCTCTCCACCAGCTTCAAGAAGACAGTGGCAGAGTTATTGGAGATTCTCATATGCCTTTGTTGGTGTCGGTTAGGTCGGGCTCACGAGCGTCGATGCCGGGAATGATGGACACCGTGTTAAATCTGGGACTAGACGATGCTACAGTCGAGGGCTTAGCCCAAGAATCAGGTGACCCTAGATTCGCTTATGATAGTTATCGTCGCTTTATTCAGATGTATGGAGATGTCGTACTAGGAGTCGAACATAACGAGTTTGAGAGTCTTTTGAGTAGAGCGAAGTCAGATGCGGGAGTATCTCTTGACAAGGAATTGAGTGCGTCAGACCTCCGGGAGTTAGTCAAGAACTATAAAGACTTGGTATTAGATCGTCTTTCAAGACCTTTTCCGCAATCTCCCTTTGAGCAGCTTTGGGGAGCGATAGAAGCGGTCTTTGAGAGTTGGCATTCTCCGAGAGCGAAGATATATCGTAAATTGAATAACTATCCCGACGACTGGGGGACTGCAGTCACAGTCCAAGCAATGGTTTTTGGTAATATGGGAGAGGATTGCGGAACAGGAGTAGCTTTTACGAGAGACCCGACAACGGGTGAAAATGTTTTTTACGGCGACCATCTATTGAATGCTCAAGGAGAGGATGTGGTCGCTGGGATCAGGACGCCTATTCCTCTGACAAAACTCGGAAAAGAAAGACTAAAAGCAGAGGGATTATCTCTTGAGGAGTCTATGCCTGAGGTCTATGCGGAGCTTAGTAGGGTTAGAGATATACTGGAAAAGCATTACGAAGACATGCAAGATATTGAGTTTACTATTCAGAATCATAAACTCTATCTTTTACAGACTCGCTCTGGCAAACGTTCGGCAAAGGCGGCTCTGAAAATAGCGATAGATTTTGTTGCTGAGGGTATTATCAACAAGCAAGAGGCCTTGATGAGAGTTGATGCTTTGTCTTTGAATCAGATTCTCCATCCGGTTTTGGATGAGACCAGCGATAGATTGATAATCGGACATGGACTCCCAGCTTCTCCGGGTGCAGCGTGTGGAGAGTTAGTGTTTTCGTCTAGCGTGGCACAGAAGATGGCAGAAGCTGGTCGGATGGTGATTCTAGCCCGACCTGAGACTTCCCCAGAAGATGTTCACGGTATGCATTCTTCTCAGGGGATTATAACTACGAGAGGAGGTCGAACAAGTCATGCCGCAGTGGTCGCTAGAGGAATGGGCAGAGCTTGTATAGTCGCCATATCAGACATGGAAATCGATATTGAACAGAAAGAACTTAAATACAGGAACGGCACTCTCAGAGAGGGAGACGTCATCACTATAGACGGTAGCTCAGGCGAAATTATGCTAGGAGAGGTGTCGCTTGTGACCCCAGACCTATCCGGCGACTTCAAGACCATCATGGATTGGAGCAATATCTATAAAGGAATGTCAGTTAGGGCGAATGCCGAAACAGTCTCCGATGCTAAAATCGCTATCGACTTTGGATGCGAGGGTATCGGTTTATGTCGGACTGAACACATGTTCTTTGAAGGAGAAAGAGTCTACGCTATGCAGAGAATGATCATGGCCGACGATATCAAAGGAAGAAAAAAAGCTCTTGCCGAAATAGAAGACATGCAAAGAGAAGACTTCATCGATCTGTTTAGAGTAATGGAAGGTCGACCTCTCACCATCCGACTGCTTGACCCTCCTCTGCACGAGTTTCTCCCACGTACCGATAGAGACCTTGAAAAAATGGTCGAGACCACCGGGCGGACGATTGATGAGGTCAGAAAAAGAGCAGAACAACTCGTAGAAATGAACCCGATGCTAGGTCATCGAGGTTGTCGATTATTGGTCAGCTATCCGGAAATCGTTGAGACCCAATCTAGAGCTATTTTTTCAGCTATGCTTGCCGAGCTAGAAAATAGTAATCTTCATCCTCCTCAGTGTGAGATAATGATTCCTCTAGTCGGGGATAAGGGTGAATTCAATGAGGTCTCACGTATAATTGATGCTATTGGCAAGGAAATGCTTGTAGATAGTGGTCTCCAATACAAAATCGGCACTATGATTGAACTACCGAGAGCAGCATTATTGTCGGACGAGATTGGGTCGGTTGCGGAATTTTTTAGCTTCGGAACTAACGATCTAACTCAGACTACCTACGGTCTTTCAAGAGATGACAGTGCCGCTTTTATGGGCGATTATGAAAGACTAGGTCTTATTCAAAATGACCCATTCCAAACCCTAGACAAAAAAGGAGTCGGACGATTAATCGAATTCGCTATTGAGGGAGGAAGAAAAGTCAGACCTGATATTAAACTCGGGATATGCGGTGAACACGGTGGAGATCCAAGTTCTATAGAATTCTGTGAGCAACAAAAGTTAGACTATGTCTCATGTTCCCCCTATAGAGTCCCAGTGGCACGGTTAGCGGCGGCTCAGTCTAGAATCATGAGACTTCGTTCTTCTCAATGACTGACGTAAACTCCTCTAGACTCGACTCAGAAAAGTCACCATTGACAGTTGATATTATGTACCCGTCTTTGTCGACAGCTATGCTTGAGGGTACTCCTCTTATTTTTAGGTTTCTCATTAGAGTAAGTTTTGGGTCGAACCAGACTTGGTCATGGATTTTGAGGTTGCTTTGATTTAGAAATGAAATGGCTTTGTCTTTTTGTTGATCTATGTTAACGTAGAGGATGTTCCATTGGTGATTATTTTGGTCGAATTTGTATAGTATCGGCATTTCTTTCTTGCAGGGCAGACACCACGATGCCCATACATTAATGAGAGTATATTTTGTCTGATATTGGTTGAATAGAGATGCTAGTTCTGTCCACTCGGAGATGTTACGGTTTGTAGAAACAGACTCGGTCTTTACGGTATCGGAGTATGATAGTGTAGCCAATGAAAAGACTATAACAAGAATTATTCGGTGAAAAATTGGCATTTTTGAGTATGACAAAAATTAATGAAATGTGGGGAGGTAGATTTTCCTCTGAGGTCGACAGCTTAATGGAGCAGGTTAACAGCTCCATAGACATTGATAAGAGATTATATCAAGAAGATGTAGCGGTGTCTATGGCCCATGTTTCGATGTTGGTCAAGACCGGCATTATTACTCGTGATGAAGGCAAACAACTTGAGGAGGGTCTGAGCGGTATTTTGTCGGATATTGAGAGTGGAGAATTTGGATTTAGTGCTCATCTTGAAGATATTCATATGAATATAGAATATCGTCTTCGTGAGAAGATAGGACAGGTTGCGGGTAAACTTCACACGGCTCGGAGTCGGAATGATCAGGTTGTGACTGATGTCCGATTATGGTTGCGTAGTCAGATTGACGTTTTAGATAAGTATTTGATGTTATTACAGTCGGAGTTATTGGACAAGTCCCAAGAGCATGCGACTACTCTGATGCCCGGATATACTCATTTGCAGGTGGCACAGCCGGTGACTTTTGGTCACCATTTGATGGCATATGTTGAGATGTTCGGTAGGGATAGGATGCGTCTACAAGACTGTAGGGTTAGAGTTAATCACTGTCCTTTAGGAGCAGGAGCATTGTCGGGGAGCAGCTTCTCCATAGACAGAGAACATACTTCTCAAGTTTTAGGATTTACCTCCCCGATGAGGAATTCTATGGATGCGGTTTCTTCTCGTGATTTTATTGTTGAGTTTTTGTCGGTTGGACTGAATTTGTCGCTACATTTGTCTCGGATGGCAGAGGAGCTTGTTCTTTGGTCTTCCGACGGTTTCGGTTTTATTAGTCTCTCAGAGGGGATGACCACCGGTTCGTCTATGATGCCGCAGAAACGTAATCCCGATGCCGCAGAGCTGCTAAGAGCCAAACCGGGACAAATACTCGGAGCTATCAGCGGATTAGCTATGGTACTAAAGGGCTTGCCGCTTACCTATTCAAAAGATATGCAAGAGGATAAGAAGAGTCTGTTTGAGTCGGTTGACACTTTAGGTTTGAGCTTGTTGCTAATGACTGAAATGTTAAAGGGTATGAAGGTTAACAAACGTCGGATGAGGGATGCTCTGAATAGCGGCTATCCCACAGCCACAGACCTTGCCGATTGGTTGGTGCAAGAGCTAAACATTCCCTTTAGAGAGTCCCACCGGATTACCGGTAGGATTGTTGCTGAAGCCGAAAATAGAAACCTACAGCTTGAAGAACTTCCTCTAGAGGTAATGCAAGAGACCGATAAAAGAATCCACGAAGGGGTCTACTCAGTGCTGTCACCAGAGAGTGTTGTCGAGAGACGTACCTGCTTCGGGGGAACCGCTAGCATAAGGGTAAACGAAGCAATAGAAGAGGCAAAACAGAGATTCATATACTCTGATGATGAGAAAAATATCAACGCAAAAGAAGAGCAAGTGTCAAATAATAATGGAGATAGTGAGTGATGAGTAAATTATTTTATGTAATGTTGATTATGTTTATTGTCTACGGTTGTGGACGATCAACTGAGGTCGAATTGCCAGAGGGTAAAGAGGTACAAGAATATCAATATCCCCCGGTTTATGATTAGACTATTACTATGTCAACAGAAAAAGATAATTATCTTATCAGAGGAGAGTCTCTGCTTTTAGAGAGTGAGTGTTCGTACCTCAACAACGAGCTATATGTTGAGGGTGTCAGAGTACGAGATATGGTCTTGACGTATGGCTCTCCTCTTTATATTTACTCTACTACGGTTATAGAACGTAACTGCGACAAATTTACTGAGGTTTTAAGAGGTTTGGGAGTAAAAGTATGTTATGCGATGAAGGCTAATGATCGTCTTGGGGTGTTGAATGAGATAAAACGTTGCGGTCTTGGGATAGACGTTGTTTCTGGTGGAGAAATCTACCGAGCCTTAAGGGTTGGGGTGAATCCACGAGATATTATATTTTCCGGGGTCGGGAAAAATGAACAAGATATTGAATATGCGGTCTTTAAGGGGATTGGTCGAGTAAATATCGAGGCTGAGGATGAGATCAAAATATGGGATTTTTATGCAAGAAAGTACGGTCGAGAGATAGACATTTCTTTTCGTTTGAACCCGGATGTGATTGCCGGCGGTCATGACAAAATCCGAACCGGACGGTCTACCGATAAGTTTGGTCTTGACCAAGAAAATACCATAAGACTCTGGGAATATGCTTCAGGGTTTGAGACTTTGAAAGTAAATGGTCTTGCGGTTCATATAGGCTCTCAGATTTTTGACCCTAGTCTGTATAGAACGGCAGGACGAAAAATGATAGATGTAGCCGAAAAAATCCGACAAAATAACTATCAGGTTAAAAATTTCGACCTTGGAGGAGGCTTCGGGGTACGCTACAAAGACGAAAAAAATTTCGACCTCAACAGTTTAAGAACGGTCATTGAGGAGTTTAAAGACGTTTGTGGCGAGCATGACAATATATATATTGAACCGGGGAGAGCTATAATCGCAGCAGCTGGGATACTTGTCGGGAAAGTTAATGCAGTCAAGGGGGATGGAAACTTGATTGTCATTGATGCCGGTATGCACAACCTAATCAGACCGGCTCTTTATAATAGTTATCATCATGTTCTCCCTCTTACCCAGAGCCCCTATCTTACTAAAAGCAATATAGTAGGACCTATATGCGAATCTAGCGATAAACTCGCAGAGTCGACTTGGTTGCCTCCCCTGAAATATGGAGACTATGTCGCCCTGATGACGACTGGGGCTTATGGGTCTGTCTTGTCTAGTCATTATAATGCTCGAGGAAAAATCTCGGAAATTCTGGTTAATAAAAAAATCTCTCAAGAGATAGTAAAAGCACAATCTCCTTACCATATAGAAAATAATGAAGATATTGAAAAAACTATTGCATAAAATGGATGACAAAAAGCACACAAGGTTGTATCATAAGACAAGTGTAGGATTATGATCAGATGTTTTATTTTACGTGAGGTTAGGGAGATTGTAAGTTGATAGATATTGTTATATTTGCATTAATTACTTTGTTCTTTGGTTATCGACTGTTTATTGCACTAGGGAGAACTTCTGAAAGCGATACCGAACAATTCAAAGGCAGTCCGATTGATGAAGGAGTTGTCAAGATCGGTAATAAAAGTAAGCGAGCCCGCTCAGCGGGAAGCGGAGCTAAAAATGAAGAAGAGCCATACGAAGAAATTACCGTCAACGCTAGAGAAAAAGAATTCGAAGAGACTATTCTGTCGTTTGATGGCGACTTCAACATGGAACAGTTTAAGTACGGAGCTAGAAAAGCCTTCCTGATGATAGTCGATGACTTTGCTAACGGAAAAAAAGAAAGATTGAGAAACCTACTAGCAGAAGGATTATTCAATAGCTTCGAGGCCGATATCGATGCTAGAGACGAACAGGGAATTAACAGAGAAGTTAAGGTTGTCAAGATTGAAAATATGGAAGTCTTAGATATTGAAGTTGAAGAACCTCTGGTAAGACTACTAGTCGCTATAGATAGCACACAGGTGATCTTTGAACACAACCGAGACGGTAATCTTATCGAAGGAGACGAAGAGTCAGAACTAAGCATCAAAGATAGGTGGGTTTTTGTAAGGGATGTTGATAGCGAAGACCCTTCTTACTTGCTTGAGGAAAGTCAGGTTACTCTTGAATGACGCTCCTTTGAGCAAACGACCAACTCTTGTACAATCTACTCTTGTACAGTCAGCCTTTGTACAATCTACTTTTGTATGGTGCTTTTTTGTACAGTCAGCCTTTGTACAATTGACTTTTGTATGGTGCTTTTTTGTACAGTCAACCTTTGTACAATCGACTTTTGTGCAATGATTTTTGTCTGAGGTCGTTTTTGATGTTTATTGTACACTCTGAATCTTTAGGTGAATGGCTTGTTGAACAGTAAAAAATACCTGTTATCGGCGTTAGTTTGCTTGCTTTTGGGAGTAGTTGCCTGTGGCGATATCCAAGAAAAACAAAAAAGACAAACAGAAACAGTCCGCTACTCTGGCTCGGTGGAGTATAAGATAGTCAACATAGACTCGATCATCGGCTTGAAGAATCTTGACGACTTGAGAAAAAGTCTTGCGGTGCTTGAACGTTCTTGTCGGGTGGTTGGGAAGCCGAACTATGGTCTTGGAATTTATGGTTTTTTATCAGGAGTGGATCAGGTGGGCGAAATGTCTGAGCCTTGCGATAACCTGAAACAGATCGACACTAATAGTGTCGAGAATATGATTACTTATCTAAAAGATCATTTTGTCGCTCTACAGGTTCTCTCGGTTGATGATGAAGACAGTCTTCTGACTGGCTACTATGAAGCTAGCTTAAATGCTAGTCGTTATCCCTCTGATAAATATCGCTATCCTATTTATGCAGTCCCCTCAGATTTGGTCAGAGTTGATATTAATAGTTTCCGATACGGTCTCCCTAGTCAGACCATATTTGGTAGAGTGATTGATGATACTCTGCATCCTTATTACTCAAGAAAAGAAATATCGACTAGAGGTCTCCTAGACAAGGCTCAAGTGATATTGTGGGCGGATGATATTCTTGATGTCTATATTTTGCATATTCAGGGTTCTGGAGTTGCTCATATAGAAGATGGCACACTTGTGAATCTCTCTTATGCGGCGAATAATGGTAGAGGTTATATCTCGGTTGCTAGAGACCTGATTAACAGAGGACTTCTAAAAAGAGGAAGAGCTTCATGGCAAGACATTAGAGGTCTACTAGAAAATTATCAAAATAATGAGTCTGAGATACTCGGGATTAATCCTCGCTATATTTTCTTTGAAGAGTCTTCTGAACAGGGAAGTCGAGGAACTCTGGGGACTAGTCTGGTAGCTGAGTATAGTCTTGCAGTTGATCCGAGATATGTTCCTTTAGGAGTCCCGGTGTGGGTTGAGTCTGAGGGGATTGGGTCTGATGGGGAGGGTCTGAAAAGATTGATGGTCTCTCAGGATACCGGAGCCGCAATCAAAGGGGCTCTAAGAGGTGACTTTTTTTGGGGTAGCGGAGAGTATGCCGCTAAAAATGCCGAAATGACTTATAGTAAAGTCAAATTCACTATGTTTGTTCCAAAATCGATCCTCAGTAGGATTAAAAATCCGGTACAGTAAAATGTCTGGGTCCGACGATGCTTGGGAGAGGGTCAAAAAATCGAGCGAAAGTCTTGAGAACGACAAGGCATATGAACTTTTATTTGCTCAAAAAAAGCTCTCAAAGAGTAATATAGTTGGAAAAAGTCGGCAAAGTACCCTTTCCACTGTAGGGGGTGAGAAAAGTCGGCAAAGTGCTCTCCAAACCATAAAAAACAAGATAAATCATCCAAAAGAGTTACCAGCTCCTAACAGAAAAGACCTAAGACGAGTAAAACGAGCTCAAATCTACGTCCGAAGTACTCTTGATTTACACGGCAGGAGAACTAAAGAGGTTGCCGGGGTCTTAGAAGGATTCATAGTTAATGCGGTCGAGAGAGGAGACAAAGTAGTCTTGGTGGTTACCGGCAGAGGAACCGGAAAGGTAAAAGATGCATTCCTAGATTGGGTCAGAAATAGAGGGTCAAGCTATGTCTCTTCGATGTCTGTGGCAGGCAGAAAGCACGGTAGAGACGGGGCTTTCTACCTCTGGATAAGAAAAAAATAAAATGACAAAACTAGAAAATGACCACCTCATCTCTATTTATGTCAGCAACTCCCAGTGTTGGACATACCATAATGGTCAGACAAAAAAAATCTCTAAAGAGGAGACTCTAAATATACTGAGAGAAAAAAATGAAATACTGATATGTAACAAGTCTCTTAGTTTTTCTTATTTAGGGGTCAAAGATTGTGTTGCAGATGTTTATGATATCCTTGGTCTGTTTGGATTTGTAAAGCCGGCACAGTTTTGTGTCCCTAACGTTGAGGGTCTAGCTCAGGCTCTAGACTGGAAAGGACAAAAATATCATGGTTGGCAAGCCGAATTCATAAATAAGGCAATCGAATTACTACTCGACGATCTTGCAAGTAATGAAAGTAAAAGAACTCTGGGAATTGCCGAGTTCATGGGGAGAGGAGGGTGGCTATGGTATCCTCTCATTGTCGAGACTTGTAAAGGAACTAATAATGAAAATTCTATGCAGGTCTGGAAGGATATTAAAAATTGGAAAGAAAATCACAACTCTACCCGACCCATAAATGAACCAATTAATGTCGAGAATGCAGTAAAGTCTTTAGAAAGACTAGTCGATAAGAAACAAGGAGAAAAGAGAGATGGTCAGAAAAAATATCTGGAAGCGATATGTCAGATATTCGACGTCTACGACAAGGACTTAGGGACAAAAATTGTCGTTGCAGAAGGAGAAACCGGAATCGGGAAGACTCTCGGATATCTTGTCCCCTCCGAATTGTGGGCTGAGGCTAATGATAGCGAGGTCTGGATATCAACATATAGTCGGTATTTGCAGACCCAAATAGAGGCTGAGAGTAAAATTCTAGTATCCAAACAGAAAGAGGATAATAACGAGAGAAAGGTGGTGGTACGTCAAGGTCGAGAGAACTACTTGTGTCTGTTGAATTACGAAGACGCTATATATGATTTGAGTATGAGCGGTCGGAGGATGATTGCTCTTGGATACGTCGCAAGATGGCTCGAAAAAACTAAAGACGGAAACATAAAAAATGGAGACTTCCCTACTTGGCTAGCGACGATTGATAATGATTGGAAATCTTATGACGGTCTCTCAGATCGACGAGGAATGTGTGTGTTTTCTAGCTGTCCTCACTATCGTAAGTGCTTCATCGAGAGGTCTCAGAGAATAGAAGAGTCTGCTAGAATTGTCGTTTCAAACCATACTCTTAGTCTGTTAAGACTCGCAAATCTCAATAGTAGTGAGGATGTTGATAGTACCACAAATTCTAAACAGAGGATTATCTTTGATGAGGCTCATCATATTTTCGATGTTGCCGACAAGGTCTTTGCTACTAAACTTAGCGTAGTCGAACTATCGTATATACGGTCGTGGCTGCTGGGCAGAGAAAGAAGCTCTGGCAGACTAGCTCGAGGCTTAAGAGCTAGGATAGGTAGAGTAGCTGATTTATCTGAGTCTATTACACCAATTGTGTCGGATATTGAGAATATCGCCGAAGTTTTGCCTACGTCTTCGACTCTTGCAAGACTAGATAAAAATACTTTCGAATCCTCAACCGACAAACTCTTCGCAAAGATATGCCAATTGGTCTGGAGGCTAAACGAGTCTACTAATCAGAGGTATAGTCAAGAAATATCTCTTAGTAGAAATTTTATTCGTTCGAGCATAGTAGATGAGAATTCCTTTGCCGACCTACTACATAACATAATAGAGCTCGGAACTGTATTATTAGACTCATTAAAAGAGCTTGAAACTCTCTCATTTAATCTACTTGCAGAGCTGAAAAAATTGAGAGCTAATCAGTCTGATGCTATTGATGAGAACGGTTTATGGAATGATCTAAACGGAATTATTCGGTCTTTAGACTCTTTTCTGGTGGGTAGATTTGTTAATATGATAGATTTATTATCGTCGTTGCTAGAGGATGGAGGTGACGATTTTCCCGATGATGAGGGAGTTAAATACATTGATCGAGCGGTAATAGAGCGGTCTGAAGGGACTTTAATTGATGTCGGACTGGTAAGAAATTTTATCGATCCTTGTGAGCCATTAATCGGACTTTGTGAGGAGACAACCTCAGGACTAGCATTTACCTCTGCTACTATGCAAATGAAAAGATATGTAGATGTCGATGATGGTTGGAACGATGCTAAGAATAGGCTCGGATTGCGACACTGTTCTTCTAAAGTGGAGTATTTTTCGATTAATTCTCCCTTTGATTACAGCAGCAAGACTAAGCTATTGATGATAGAAGGACTCCCTAAAGGAGAACTTAGTGTATTGGGACATGCCTTTGGATGCTTAATGCAGGCCTCAAGAGGAGGAGCTTTAGGATTATTTACAGCCCTAGAACGTATGAGATTGGTAGTTCCTATGCTTAGAGATTATTTGTCGAAGCAGGGCTTGGAGTTATATGTTCAGCATTTAGATAGAATGTCGACCGCCGATCTTGTCCGTATATTTGAAGCCAACGAGGATGCGTGCCTAGTCGGTTCTGACGCACTAAGAGATGGACTTGACGTCTCAGGAAGAAGCCTGAGGATGGTCATATTCGAGAGACTCCCTTGGCCAAGACCTGATATCCTACACCGAAAACGAAGACAATTTTTCCGACAAAAACATTACGATACCATAAAAATGGGACAAAAAATGCGTCAAGCATACGGAAGACTAATAAGATCACAAGACGATAAGGGTATTATGATTGTCTTAGAAGGGTCGATCCCTAGTGTAGCTTTGAGCTCTTTTCCTAGGGGGGTCGAGCCGCAGGTTGTCAATCTAGGACAAGCAACCGAAATAATTAAACAATTCTTGAGATAAATGCTTACTGTTGGAAAAACATCTGGTGTATAGTTATTAACAGGAATATCACAGAGGCTAAAATCGCCATAACGATTTGAAGTTTTTTGCTCTGTAACTGTTTTTTATGTTGTAGTCGAGCTATTCTTATCTCTTGCTTTTCTTTATCTTTGTCATTGAATAAAGAGTCTTTGAGTTTAGTTTCATGGTCTTTTGCGACCATATTATGGATAGATTTTTTACTCTTATCAGCTAGCCTAGAAGATTTAATATATTTTTTTCTTATCAATAGTAAGAGCAAGAAAATGATTAAAGATATGGTAATAATAGCTATATTGTACGACATCAGACTATTGTTTTGAAATTGTGTTAGTAGATAGACTTATTTTATGGAGAACATAATCGCCGATATTTCGTGGGTAATGCTATTTAGTTTTATTGTAGCTGGAGTAACTTCTGGTTTGATAGCCGGACTTTTTGGAGTTGGAGGCGGAGTTATTTTGGTTCCGATATTTTATCATTTTTTCAGTAGTGATTATATGTACGGATATTATGGTATTCAGGCTTCGATAGCAACCTCTCTATCTATAATTGTGCTTACGGCTTTGTCGTCGGTTGGTTTTCACTATCGGAAAGGAGCGGTAGACTTGATGACATTAAAGAGCTGGACTTTCCCCATCTTAATAGGAGGTTTTTTAGGAGCTTGGTTATCGAGTATTATGCGGTCTGAGCTTTTGACTGTCTTTTTTGCGACTTTCTTACTTGTTGTGGGTTTGAAAATGGCATTGTCGAGGTTGACCTTAAAAATCAGACTAGACGGTAAAGTCACGAGACTATTCAGAGATAATTTTTTTCTCAAGCCTTTGTCTCCGTTAGTTATCGGGACTGTTGCTTCTATGGTAGGGGTAGGAGGAGGTTCTATGTCGGTGCCTTTGTTGAGTGCTTTTGGTCATACTATGGTTAGAGCGGTTGGGACGTCGGCTTTTTTTGGTTTTGTAATTGCTCTGCCGGCGACCGTAACCTTCATATGGGCAGGAATCGATAGAGAATTCCCTGCTCCTTTATCTTTAGGGTTTGTTGATGTTTTAGGTTTTGTGATTGTCGCTCCGTTCTCAATTTTATTCGCTCCTTTGGGAGGCTTTTTGGCTCACAGACTACCCGGTCCAATTCTAAAAATTATATTCGGAGTTTTCCTTTGTTTGGTCAGTATTAGAATGATGCTTGTCAATTTTTAACTTGGGGACTTTAGGTAGACCACCGACACACTTACCTTTACGACAAAAACTTAAAATCGAGATAAAATCCTCTTGGGAGAAGGTCTTTTGTAGATAGATAACGGATAGGTCTTTGTCGATAATTTCTTCCTCTAGGGGAGAAAATTTTAATTTATTGATGGCGAATTTCAACCCTAACTCATTGGGAGGGTCTGAGTTTATTGCCATAATTACCGGCAGATTATACTCATCACTAGACGAGATTATCGGTAAAAACAGACTCGAACCTATTCCCAAACGAGAATACTCTTCTGAGACTATAATTCGTTCAATGAAAATGAAGTCTTTGAAGTACTTATGGGCTGATTGATATAGGTGTCCTGCGAAACGGAGGTTGGATGGTAAAGCGATCAGGAAGCCCTCTATAGATTGGTCGATTTGGGGGTTTTGACTAATATGAAGCATAGTCCCATTTTTGTGAAAATAGTCTAGCTTGGCATAGCTGAGTTCTCCGAGATGAGTTATATGCTCTTGGTTTAGAGCATCTATTTTGTTAAATAACTCTTCTGATATTAACACATCTCGATCTAATATGTTATTTTTGAGTTTTGCTAGTTTTGTTTTTTTCATTAATTACTAGGCGAGCATAGCTTGGATATTCTCTGTTTACACCTAGAGGAAAATTTTGTAAACGAGACATGATTATCGAGTCTTCTTTCTAGGAAAGCATAGACCTTAGATAAATTGCTACTATCATCTTGTAGCCAGAATGCGACTACCGAGCTATATATAGCCAGAGTAGACAATCTCTTTGAATAGTAAGAGTAGCTTTTTGGAGGATTTTGATCGACTATATTCCATACGGTATCGACAGTATTAAATCCCAAGCTGAAGAGAAGAGGAGTTTTAGATGGTCGTGAGAGCCACTCTATAGATAGTCTTTCGAGTTCTTTTGCGGAGTTCATTCTTCGTATTCGAGCCTCCAAGAGACTTTTAATTTTCAAAGTAGTGCCCATAGTCGTCCAAGGTAGATTTTCTTTAGCTTCTACTATAAACTGATCATTGTCTTGAGACAATAACACAATAGCATCAGATACTCCAGATGGGCAGATGAGAGTTAAATTGTCTTTTTGGATCCCGGCCGTATGACTCGCTTTTATTAGAGATTCTTCGCTCCATCCTTCGGTTGGGATAATTTCCTTTAGTGCATCAAGCAATAATCTGTTATCAGATTTTGGGTCTATATGCATGTACCTTCTCCCGTAAGACTAGACAAACACACAGAGTATTGTATTCATTTATTATTTTTTTTCAAGGCTAAAGATGATAAATTCAGAGTCATCCGTTGCACTTGGACGTGGTTGGGAATGGCGATGTTATTTTTAATGTCGACCTCTTGTTTTAGCAACAGGCTCAGAGCTTGGTTGAGCTTGCCTTGTGAAGACCAAAGCTCGCACTGTCTGATTATTGAAGGTTCTCGCTTAAAGAAAAATTTGGGAGATATCAACTTTAATGCTTCTATTGGTTTTTTCCCTTCATCAATTATTTGTCTGAGAGTTTTTAGTCGATTGACGTGAGCGTTCATTATTCTGATAAAGCCTATATCTAGATTATTATTGTAGATAGAGTTTGCGTTATATAGTCTAGCAAGTTCTCTATTTTTTCCCTCGAAGGTGTTGTCGATTATGAATTCTGCGGTTATAGCGTCGGGGTTCTCAAGAGCTTGGAAAACTTGCTCTTCTGATAGTTTCTTTTCTTTGCCAGCTAGAAGCACTAATTTTTCTATTTGTGCTCTGGTTTGTCTTCTGTCTTTTGATAGCATTGAGATAATTGCTTGGTTAGTTGCACCATCAATGACGATTTTCTCTTTTCTTAGGGTCTCAGATAATATGTTATTGAGTGTCTTTTGGTCGTCTTCATAGCATGGGACTGCGATTAGTCTTTTGTCTTTCTCAAACATATTTCTAATTTTTGACCTTGGAGTAAGAATGCCTGCCTGTACGATGGCTACAGACTTATCGTCTTTTCTTTTCCAAGCTGTTTGAAGATGTTTATGAAGAGAGTCGCTTCCGTTGTTTATCACGACTACTCGTCTTCCACCAAGAAAAGACACTGCTTGTAACTCACTTGAGATAATACTAGGGTCGTTTTTTAGTAGATCGTCTCCAATTATGGCAAGAGAAAAGGAACGGTCATTGTCTTTTCCGAGCAGTTTTTCGATAAGGACATTTTTTATCTCTGAACATAGTCCTTCATTTGCCCCGTAGACTAATATACCATCAACATTTTGATCGACTGAGGAGATAAAAGTTTCAACCTTTAAGGCATTGATGGTAACCATATCTCAAAATTTCCTAGATATTTTATGTTTTATTTTCGTCTTGTTGGAAGAGCAAGGTTAAATCTAGGAGTATTTTATGAGCGATATTCTCAAGCATCAGTTCTTTAGTGTGAGATTTGTTGGTCATGAAAGAAGTCGGACTATATCCGGTTGTGATAGCTCCTGATTCGATAAACTTTTTTCTGAGTAGGATTTTTTTAGTTTTTTCGCTTTCTGATACTTTGAATAGGTCGGCCAAGTTTTTTTCTTTTTCAATTATGAAGTTATTGTCGAGGAGCACGATATTGACAATGAATCTTATTTGCCACCAATCTTGGTCTCGATTTTGGTAATTATTTGAGATGAGATGTTCTGATCCTGAGATAGAAATTTTCAGGTTATATAATTTTTCATTATTGTTATTATTTTTTTCTTGGTTGTTTAGTAGTTGTTCGATTTTGGCACGTAGGAATTGACCTTCTCTTTCGGGAATGGGTTCGACATATATACTTTGGAGATTAGAGTTTGGTTCAGAGAGTTTTTTCCCGTACATAGGTTGTAGGGCACAAGCGGCTACAATCAGGGAGCATAGGAGCAATATACTTATTCGCAAGAGCAAGATCATGGAGTGTGAACTATATTGGGGGGTGGGTTGGGAGACAGAAAAGACTTTTGATGTCTAAAATTCGGGTCATGGAGTAGCAACGATATTGACGATTCTTGAAGCGACAACGATAACTTTTCTTATTTTCAGACCGTTGAGATGTTTTTGAATTTTATCACTGTCAAGAGCTTGTTTTTCGATATTTTTTTGTGTAGCATCGGCAGAGATAGCTATGGTATCTCTTAGTTTTCCGTTGATTTGGATAGGAATGGTGACAGTCTCAACCGTTAGCCATTTTTTATTTTCCTTTGGGAAGTTGATCAGGAACAAGTTTTCATTAGGATGTATTTGTTTCCAAGCGACATAGCAAATATGAGGAGTAATAGGAGAGAGTAGTCTTATGACAATTCGGTAACCTTGCTGATATACCCATTGAGATTTTGGGTCTGTTTGGTTAGCGATGGAGTCTAGAGCATTGCACAAGGTTCTGATCTGAGCAATGGCAGTATTTGTAGCGAAGTTTTGGAGGTCTTGAGCGACTTTTCCCACGCTATAGTGGACTATTTTCCATATTTTTTTAGTCTTTTCGTTTAGTTCAAAGTC
>JAOBAZ010000014.1:16774-31574 GCA_026546875.1 Pteroeides caledonicum | reverse complement strand
TATCGGATACATTAGTCTACTTGCCGGGGCTAAGACGCTACTTATGCACTTGTTCCGTGTTTAAGCTTAGCTTTTCGGATTAGTGAAATAATTCTCCATGCGTCGTGATTGAGAGTGTTTCCCTGAGAGGTGTAACAATTGTTTTCTTCTCGATTGCACCATGATTATTAAGTAAACGTCTTGGTTCGTCAGTTTGAAAGTGCAGAATTATTTGCAGGTTTACTGTCAGATTGTTTACAATAACAAATTTACGCTTTTCTCACTATATATGCAAACCTCACTCATCAATGAAAACAGAAGAGCTGTGGGTGGTTATAGAAAGGGTAGTAATTGATACTGTGAAAGTTCAAGTTCCTTCAACTGGCCTTCAGCAAAGAATCGTATCATGGTTTCTTCTCCCTTACCCCATTAGTTAAACTCGTGTTTTGCTGAGGAATGAATTAACTCAAATGCACAAAGCGTCAAATACATTGTCGGTATTTTTAAGTTCCCATGATATTTCGGCATCAGAATTCAAATATCGCACTGTGCAATAAGGCATTTAACTCTTCTGCTTCCTTTAGTTAGCTTGTATATACATACAGTTTTTCTTTGGCCAACGCCAGACGATTTTACTAGTGAAATGGAAACTTCAGTTGTAAAAGTGTTAATTTCTCCACAAATCCTCTGTCCCTGAATTATACCGTGACTGCGGAATAGATGCTTTTATATCCTCTTCTTACAACTTTGAAATGACCGTTTTCAGATAAATTTCAAAATAACAGACATTTGTTGGACAACTATTGGATAACTGGAAACACGAGTCCAGCATTAACCAACTAGAAAACGTTTTCTATAATTATTCGGTAAGGAAACGTTCCCTATAACTAGTATAAGGATTCAATCTTGAAATTTCTCTTCAAAAATTTACCTCCACAAGAGTTGGTTTCTCAGACGTTGTGCATGATTGCTCTTCGTCTTATCAAAGCAAATTGTGATCAGCAAATAGAAAATGAACGCGGAAAGGCCAACTCAAAGAAGGACGATGATATTCTACCCCTCCCCTCCTAACAACTAGCTCATGCAAGGATATTTCCTTGCCAAGTGGAAGCCCTGCTGCCATTACTCCGGCCAGAAAAAAACTACATGTTGTTAGAATTGCCGAAAGACAACGTACAAAAACTATTCATTTTAACCAACATTGAAAAACCTTTTTTGCTAAAACTAAAACAACTCCTTTAACTTGGTATAATGCGTAGTTGACTAAATTCCAAATATACTGTCTCTAAATAAGGAAGCAGCTACGTAAAAAAAAACGCTTGAAGTTCTTTCCAGCTAAAACACCAGCATTACACTTCTAAAATTCATTGCAGTCTGTACTGCCTTCTATTTGTCACATCACACATGTAAGAACTAATTCAGTTTCCAAATGAACCGTTATGTCGGAATACAAATTCGGAAACTTCCCATTTCCAGAGAATTGTTACATTAACATGGAAATTTTGTTTGGACAAAGAATGTGTTATTTAGGTTGGCAGTCTAAACTAGCCTTTGGCATATTGTATACTACTGTGAAAAGCAGAATGCATGGACAACCAACTAGTGAACAGTTATATCTATGTTCATTCTCATATAACTCAAAGTAACATGGTAACTAGTACAGCTCACTAACAAAGCCCCAAAATGTACTTTTTTAGATCATGTTTGAGACCTTCAACTCTCCTGCAATGTATGTTGCCATTCAAGCTGTGTTATCGCTGTATGCCTCTGGTCGTACAACCGGTATCGTTTTCGACAGTGGTGATGGTGTGTCCCACACTGTGCCCATCTATGAAGGTTACGCTCTTCCTCATGCCATCCTTCGTTTGGATTTGGCTGGCCGAGATCTCACTGATTACCTCATGAAGATCTTGACAGAAAGAGGTTATTCCTTCACCACCACTGCTGAAAGAGAAATTGTCCGTGACATTAAAGAGAAGCTGTGCTATGTTGCCTTGGACTTTGAACAGGAAATGGAGACTGCATCAAGCAGTTCATCATTGGAAAAATCCTATGAACTCCCTGATGGTCAAGTAATCACCATTGGAAATGAAAGATTCCGTTGCCCAGAATCCTTATTCCAACCATCCTTCCTGGGTATGGAATCCGCTGGTATCCATGAGACGTGCTACAACTCAATTATGAAATGTGATGTTGACATCAGAAAAGATTTGTATGCCAACACAGTGTTGTCTGGTGGTTCAACTATGTTCCCTGGTATTGCTGACCGAATGCAAAAAGAAGTTTCTGCTTTGGCTCCACCAACCATGAAGATTAAGGTTATTGCCCCACCAGAAAGGAAATACTCCGTCTGGATTGGTGGTTCCATCTTAGCTTCCCTCTCCACCTTCCAACAGATGTGGATCTCCAAGCAAGAATATGATGAATCTGGACCATCGATTGTTCACCGAAAATGCTTTTAAATTGTAACTGAATAATTATGAACTCCAGAGAACTATAAACATTCATAATCAGCGAAACACAACTGGTGCTGATTCTTCATTAAAATTTCCAAATTCTGTGTCAATTTCTGTATTAGTCATCTTAGTTATAACACAATTTATAGTATATTAATGGCTATTTAATTGCATTGTATTCTGTGATATTACAATAAACCATTTCTAGCAAAAAAAAAGAATAAATCACATATTGCTGGGTGAAAAAAGTTTGAAGGGTGATGCAAGTCCTTGAGAGTATCTAGCGATTTCAAACCACTTATTTCTTGCTGGTTTAGATTGTTCCGGATAAGTAAATTCATCTGACATTAGCCAGAGTAAGATCTGTTAGATGCCTGATTGTGTCAGATAAATGTCATTGATATGGGCCAATAGTGAATAATTCTAATCATTGCATAATATACTCATAAAAAAAACCCTTGTTTTATGTCATGTGTGGTCAAGGTGCTGTTGTGAGAATAATTAGATGGCTTTCAAACCTGTATTGCTTTGTTATTTATAATAGTCAGGAACTATAGTAGCACAAAATTACATGCTGGACATTTTTCCTGCCTTTATGTTGGTTGACCTTGGTTCAATCGTTGACTGCTACCCAAGTGCAATTATCTGAAATGGATTACATCCATTGAAAGCCAAGAATTGAACTGGGCAGTGTTTACATTTGGTAGGAAAGCTTCCGTGAGCTTGTCACGAAGAAAGAAGACGTAAAACTGTACTACCCTTTTTTTGGAGAAGTTGTTTGTTTCATTTGACGAGAACGGCCTCCACAGTCGTGATAAACTTATTCATTTTTTTGTGGTAACGCAGGAATCGATATTCAAACTTTTTACTTTTGTCGAAAGCTGTTATCTCTAAGTCATGTTAGGGCGTTATTTAGTTCGATTTTCGAACTAATAACAGTAACATATTTCATTATTTGTATTTACTTAATTCCTAGTACAGTTTTTAGGAATATACCAATTACATGTAAAGGTTAATGGAATGGAATAGGTTTTACGACTTATAATAATGACGACTCAGTCTCTGGCGTTTGAGGAGCCTAAAGAGTAAACGATGATTTGAAAGGCTGTTTTGCCAAGGAAAAGGCCGCTTTTATACTCACGGCCAGTCTAGGGACTAATTAATACAAAACAAAGTACATTTACTGGGAGTGGGAGACCAAAATTTGGTCGTAATAGGGTGTTCACTTACGCCGTGTTGTCTTGCCTGACTTTACATTCTAATTGTTAAATATTATGGAAGGTGAACTAATCTTTTTACAGTAATTTTAAAAAAGCTTACCATAAAAACCTTTATATTGTACTTGTGAATGTTAGCTCAAGAAAGTATTGAAAAGCTGCTCGTCTGAAACGCTCTGTCTTTGGAGTTAGGCATAATCCATGTCCTCAAAAGTCGAGATTTAGGACATCTAGGACTTCACTCAGTCATTTGCTTTTTTAACCAATCAGAATGCTGGAGCTTAGAAGCGCGGGATTTTCAGAATTAAGTATCACCAAAAAATACCGAGAACTCCTAGAAATAGATTTGCGCTGTGGAATATGATACAAGAGGTTTTATTTGTTTTTCGCAAAAATAATTTTGGACACACTGTAACCAGGACAAAGACTGAAAAAATTCTGAAAGAATTTAAAGATTATATACTTAAATTCAACAAATTGACCAAAAATAATAAATTGATTGACCAAAATCAATCAATTTATGCATTTTAATTAAATGAATGCTGCTTTTTTCGGCTGGTGATTTAATCTAATGTTGGCGTATGATATTCTGTATGTGTCAAAAATATCCGAATAATTAGTGCAATTACATATTCCAGAACGTAAGAATAAATTTTAGTGATTGACAACTTTCAACTTGAGATGATAAATGATCTTTAACCCTTTAGGATCAATATTTTCCTGTATTTTTCTTGTGCTAGTCTTTGAATGGTAAATGTTTCGGTAGGAGAGTGTTAGAAGACTCTCTTGAAAGAAAATTGGGGACACACCTTGCCCAACTACAAAATAGTTCAATAATATAATTAGCAAGAAAATGTTTTACCGCATAACGACGTCAGACCGGATATTACGTACGATGGCAAGAATGTTTGTCAGGTGGTCATGTGGTTCCATGACGGAAACGGAAATGAATCGTTGCAATTATCAGTTTAAAAATTCGAAAGAACAAGTGTCGGCCTCACAATCCTTGTACGTGGATCTTGGTAGCGCGTCTCGTTATCTCACTGAAATTTTTTGCAAGTAATCGTTAGCCATGGAAGACGATGTTGCTGCCCTCGTTGTAGACAATGGATCTGGTATGTGTAAAGCTGGTTTTGCCGGCGATGATGCTCCAAGAGCCGTTTTCCCATCCATTGTAGGTCGTCCTCGCCATCAAGGTGTAATGGTTGGTATGGGTCAAAAAGACTCTTATGTTGGTGATGAAGCCCAAAGCAAAAGGGGTATTCTTACACTAAAATATCCTATTGAGCACGGTATTGTTACTAACTGGGATGACATGGAGAAGGTTTGTATTTGTCGTGTTTTTTTTTTTTGTGTAGAAAGTGTGCAATTCGCTTTAAGTGAACGCCCTTCTCATTATTCTTTCTAGATATGGCATCACACATTTTACAATGAACTCCGAGTTGCTCCTGAAGAACACCCCGTCCTTCTTACTGAAGCTCCGTTAAATCCTAAAGCTAACCGCGAAAAAATGACCCAAGTAAGTTAACTTTCAACCCAGTTATTATACATTAACTACATTTCAAGCTCAAGTTCAGGTTAATATAATCACTAGGAGTTGCTGGTGCTTGTATTGTGTTCTATAACTTCCATATATGGTCACAAATTTTACACTATCGTCTTGCTTTGGAGTTTCGTGTTTTACTTAGGTCATCTATAATGTATAGCTTACCGAAATGTTTAAAAACAGTTTTCATACTAGTAAAATGTATTTAGTGTTATTACAACTATTGGAATAGACTGTACCAACCATTTTATATGATTTTATGATTTTACACGAATGTACGTCGTACGATACTTGTTCAGTTGTGGTTATAATTTTCATAGTGCCTTTAGCCTTATTGACTACCGCTAATTTTCTTGAGCTACAGGAATTATTATTTCTAAATTGCTGCATCTTATTTTACGCCGTTTAACTTTATTTCACCTTTACTGCAAAAGTTCGTTTAAAATCTTTTTAAAACCTGGCTGTAGCACAATGTAGGCGTGGTTAACATTAAGATTTTACTTGTACTAAAATTTCGTTATAAAAGTAGGCTTGTTAGTCAACATATTAGTAGGTTTCTTAACTTTAGACTTCTACGTTTGCTTAATTATGTATCAGCTACATTTATCTAGTCAATGTGGTCATACATATTGATTGTACTACATAAAAGTATTAAGATGTAAGTTTCCTAAAACCCTAGTGTTCCTGCTCTTTCATTTTAGATTATGTTCGAAACTTTCAATAGCCCTGCAATGTATGTTGCCATTCAAGCTGTGTTATCATTGTATGCTTCTGGTCGTACAACTGGTATTGTCTTTGACAGTGGTGATGGTGTGTCTCACACTGTACCTATCTATGAAGGTTACGCTCTGCCTCATGCTATTCTACGTTTGGATTTGGCTGGCCGAGATCTCACTGATTATGCAATGAAGATCTTGACAGAGAGAGGTTATTCATTTACTACCACTGCTGAAAGAGAAATCGTTCGTGACATTAAAGAGAAGTTGTGCTATGTTGCCTTGGACTTTGAACAGGAAATGGAGACTGCAGCAAGCAGTTCATCATTGGAAAAATCATATGAACTCCCTGATGGTCAAGTAATCACCATTGGAAATGAAAGATTCCGTTGCCCAGAATCCTTATTCCAACCATCCTTCCTTGGCATGGAATCAGCTGGTATCCATGAGACATGCTACAACTCAATCATGAAATGTGATGTTGACATCAGGAAAGATCTCTATGCCAACACAGTGCTATCTGGTGGTTCAACTATGTTCCCTGGTATTGCTGACCGTATGCAAAAAGAAATCACAGCCTTGGCACCACCTACCATGAAAATCAAAATCATTGCTCCACCAGAAAGGAAATACTCCGTCTGGATTGGTGGTTCCATCCTTGCTTCTCTCTCCACCTTCCAACAGATGTGGATCTCCAAGCAAGAATATGATGAATCTGGACCATCCATTGTCCACCGAAAATGCTTCTAGACTCAAATTTTTCAATTGCACATTTTTTGTACTTACGTTTTTCATTTGTATCTCATTTGCTAACTTGGGTTGCTGTTGAACATTGCTAACTAACAGTTGATACTGAGTTTAATGGGCTCTAGTTGAAATAAAATATTTCTAAAACCAAACAAACTTAATTGTCCTAATTTATTTGTGTAGACAGGACTGCTTAGTCTCTATACAGGGTGTCTCAAAAGGAAAAAGGTAATCCAACTTTAGCATGCTGTTGTACATTTATGGTGATGTGCATGGTTATTTATCAACATCTGGTAAATTTGAGTAATGTTAATATTGCAGTGTAGAATAAAACTTGAAGCATAAAACATTTTTATAAGCAGTAAACTGGTTGTCTGAACTGAAATTATTGAAAGCATCACAAATTGGCATCTTTTAAATAGGTAATCAGTTGAAAGTTTGACAGGCATTTAATTCCCCAAGGGGAAAGAACATGATTTTGAACACATCTTTTTCATGGGATCATACAAATAAAATATCTTGGGGGTTGTTTCCATAATCCTGCTTAGCATGCAAGGAGGCATAAGGTTGGTTTAATGTATTGAAACAATAGAACAAGTGGAGGAGAAAAGTTAAAACAGCCACTATAATACTTGGGATCAGTTTGATAAAATCCCATAGTGCAAGAGAATTGCTTAGGCTGTACTTGAAATTTTCAGTTTAAAAATAGGGTTTACTGACAGGCCAGGGTTAGAGTACTGTCTGTTTTGCTCATTGGCCTGCTGTTACCAATCCAATTCTTTTCTCAGACAAAAATTGTAAACCACTTTTGAATGTCATTTAATCCATATTTAACACAACAATATATTATTGATGGCCTTGTCTTTATCTGAACTCACCAGTTACAAGGCAACATCTCTTGCTTGTGCTTAACATTGATAGTTAACAATTTAGACAACAAGTCTAAATTGTTTTTGGAGTGTAGAGTCAACAAGAGCAAAACCCTAGTTGACTATTCACTCACAGATAAAGAGCGAAGAATTTAACAAGAGCAAAGTCCTAGTTGACTATTCACTCACATATGACAAAGTTACATTGATAATATAAGGGTTATAAATAAATCATCAATAATGTAAGAGATTACAGCAGCCATGTTTTTCAAAGTTTGTTTTCTTTTTTCCGAAAAGTGCACTATCACTTATTGGTGAATGGTTGAGTAGCCAATCAGAATGTAAGATTTGTAATAAAAAATGTAGACTAACTTTAATTTCAGCTGGTGCATACTTTTCAAGTTTTTAAATCTAAATATAAACTATCTAATTACAGTAGGTGAAGTTTTTTTCAGTTGCAAAAATGACAAATTGTGACCATGTTCAAATTCATTTTAAACAATATTTCGTTCAAAACCATTATACAAAATTTTATATTAGTTAATTAACTTCACTAATTCATTCATTAATTAATTTTACTAATCAATTCATTCATTAATTTTACTAATTAATTCATTCATTAATTTTAGTAACTACACTTACTACACTAGTTAATTAATTTCAGATCTTCGAAACTACATTCATAATTCGATTTTGGAAACAAAACTGACAGTTAACATTTTCAGTCATTCATCTGCGCTGTTGAATAAAATCGGAATCGTTGATTAAATGTCGCATTTAATCACGAAAGAAATTAGTTCTCTCAAGCCATAGACATAACAATTAAAAAATTAATATTTCGTTGTTATTTTTGGTCGAAACAGTTGATTACAAATATTTTTTGTTATTTCAACAAACGAACTAGCTACATAATTTTAGTACTATATGTCTTCCGAGTCCGAACTGGCGTATTTGAACGTTGATTGGCTAACGTGCAGGTCTGTACTTTCCCGTACGGACCCATACAAAAACAATGCATGTTTTAATACAATTAATCCTTGTTGCAGCGAAGACATAATAAACTCCTTATTAACCTCACAAGCTCGGTCCGTATGGTAAAATATTTTGCTTTCGAACTTTTGATAGTACAAACTTCGCCCTTCGGGCTCGGTCTTTACCATATCTATGGTCTGTACTCAAAAGATCTCAAGCAAAATATTTTACCGTACGGACCTCCTGTAGCATTCGGTTAACAAGTAGTTAATATTTTTTGAAACTGGATAATAAATATCGACCTAAAATGAATTTATTCGTTTTCATAACCTCTTTGCCCTCTGGCAAAGTTTAGAAATATTTGTTCTAAAGTGGTCTGCGTGATGGCATAATTTCCAATTTTACCACTGCTATGCGCTTCTTCTAAGATCGCAAACATGGTTGACCATGATTTATTGGTGTCCTTCAGGTGATAATTGAGAAGGCCATTGTGTTCATCTCGCAGCACGCTGTTCGGAAACGTAGTGTAAATAAACTGTTTCAGTAAGTTCGTGTCTGACGTGCTTTCTGTTTCTGACACGTTAACCAATAAAGTAAATCCTTGAACAAATTTGTTTTTCAATTCCTGTGGACTACCAAGACATCGGAAGGTACCATTTACCATAATAGCCAGACGGGTACACAGTGCTTCGCATTCCTCCATGCTGTGTGACGTAATCACCAAACACCGACCTTCAGCACGGACCTTGCATAACGCGTTCCACAGCAATCGCCTGGCAACTGGATCCATTCCTGTGGTTGGCTCGTCAAGGAAAACTACCATAGGGTTGCCAATAAGTGCAATGGCGGCACTAAGTTTACGCTTGTTACCACCGCTAAAGAGAAAAAGAAATGGTTATCAGTTAGCAGGGAATGACAAGAAATTTGGTACACTATTTCATTTTGTATCGTCTTTGTTGATGTTATACGAATGTCTTGGCGTCGACGAACATGGTAAGATTAACTGTAAGTGCACGTTGAAATAGCAAGACATTTAGCCCTGAAATAAATTAATAACTTACTTGTACGTAATGAAAACCCAGCCACAATTTTGTGAGAACCAACAAACATTAACACAAATACGGACCCATTTAAAAATTCAGACAATTAAGATTTGCTATTTATATGTAGATATTTTTATGTTATTTAATTAAATTGGATTTTCTTGTGTGTGAGTACTGTAATAGATCACAGATGATGTCATAGCGTGTAAAGAACAAAAGGTCACGGCACTCGACTTCGACTCGTGTCGTACTTTTTAATTCTTTACACGCTATGACATAATCTACTTACATGTACTTACAGTACACACGCACGGCAAAATCCAATGTATTTGTTAATCCCTATACGACTATTGGCCAATCATCAAGCACCTTGGCTTGACGATTTTGGTAACCATCTTATAATAATTTACCGACCTGTATGTCTTTGTCAATTTGTCTGCATGTTCCGTGAGCAGTACAGAATGCATGAGATCATCAATCAACGGATCTATTTGTTCTTTTTGTATGCCGCGCAGTGTCGCGTACATCCTCAGCATTTCTCTGCCAGTCATCAAGTCAATCAAGGCGTCAAATTGTGGACAATAACCCGTCCTCTGACGTACCTATTTAAAAAAATACAGAATAGGTTGTAAGTAACGGACGGACGGACGGACGGACGGAATGAGGGATGGATAGAGGGCGGGATGGATGGATGGCGGGATGGATGGATGGCGGGATGGATGGATGGCGGGAACGAGGGACGAAGGGGGAAAGGAGGAAGGGAGGGCGTACGAACGGACGTGCGGGCGAACAAACGGACGGACGGACCAGCCGAAAGACCAACGTACCGTACAAGCCAACCTACCGACCAACCAACATACGCACCATAACACTACACTAACCAACAAAAAAAGTCAACAATTAAAAAATTAACTTCACCATTACAGAAATACAGTGAACCGGGCAAACTAAACAAACTAAAACTGAACAAAAAATAAACAGTGAGTATAAATGACAAATACTTGATTAAGCTGTGTTCCGATGTCAAAGGAATCGACGGATGCTGTACCATAGTCGGGCATGACATCACCAGTAAGCATTTTAAACGTAGTTGTTTTGCCTGCACCATTAACACCTAACAACCCAAAAGATTGTCCCGAGGGAACACCGACACAAAGGTGATCTACTGCTGCGAACATAGGTCGCCCTAGACGAATGAGATAACAAGTAGGAGTTAGTTAGCTACCTCGAACTTGGATAGTAATATAGCCCGAACTTGAAAGAGTTGTATAGCTCAGATGTTGGATCTTTCAACAATAAGAAAACATATTTGCTTGTTAGAATAACTAATTCAAACTGACTGAAAACAGAAGAATGTTTAATCCAGTGCTAATCTCTGGATTAGTTATAGATATACAGTTCCTGTCAGAAGTAATCTAATGAAAAACGCTTTCCAGAACGCATTTGTTACCCGTCCCGAAACGCGTTCCCTCTGAAATATAATACAAATTTTGTGTCCTAAATGCATCTTGACAGCGCGTTCCATCTGCGCCCTAGACCGCGTTTTGGACGCGATCGGAAGATAGCTTACTTCTGAGGAGTACTGTATATGACGATGATTTAACGCAGTCAGAAAAAATACCACTTACCAGGAACTTTGAAGGTCTTGGTCAGATCTTTAACGACCAAAACATCTCCAGTGATCTCCTGTTCGAGTATTCGTCGTTTTTCCTCCTGCACATCGGAATCCTCTTCCACTGCTTGATGCAAGCTTTCCAACGGGTCCTTCCTGGAGTGCTTATATCGGAGAAACCCGGCCAGTCGCCGGAACACACCGTAATCTATTGATAGCACAAGCAACATAAAGAAAATGCCTTCAAGCGGTAAAACCAAAAGAAAACGACCAACGCCAGGGTAGGCGAACGCCAAATAATCCTCCTGGTAGAAAAACTCATTGCCCAATATTACATCGATGAACAATTTACACTCAAGTTTTGTAAAGTTTTGTGCGAGGCACCCGTCAAGAACTTTGTTATATAAGTCGAGATTTTGATAGTTTGTGAATATAGCAGAGAACGATTGACCTAGCGAAAAGTTGGGTAGAAAGAGAAAGACCCAGTTTAAAGCATCCGAAGTACCATGGTAGTTTAAGAACTCAAGAATATAGACAACCAACAGAGCGACGAGACCAGTAATGATGTTTAGAAGTGTCAACCTGATGTATGCTTTTGAGGCGACCTTGAAGAGAAACGAGAATAGGTACATGAAAGGAATGATGGCGAAACCATAAAGAATAAGGACGAGGAAAACAATTCCAAGACGATCTCCTGTAAAAAGAAAAAGATGAGAAAATTGAACAAAATGACCAATATAATAATTGAGGGCAGAAAAACATGCATTTGAAAAAATATATTTTTAATTATTTGATGGCAATATAGTTCGAATGAGCCACTGCTTTTGTCGTTGTAATGGTCATGGTCATGGCACTGGTGATGGTCATAATAGTAATCATAGTAGTCATGGTGGTGATCATGGTCATGGTGGTGATCATGGTCATAGTGGTGATCATGGTCATGGTGGTGATCATGGTCATGGTGGCGATCATGGTCATAGCGGAGATCATGGTCATGGTGGTGATCATGGTCATGGTGGTGATCATGGTCATGGTGGTGATCATGGTCATGGTGGCGATCATGGTCATAGCGGTGATCATGGTCATGGTGGTGATCATGGTCATGGTGGTGATCATGGTCATAGTGGTGATCATGGTCATAGTGGTGATCATGGTCATAGTGGTGATCATTGTCATGGTGATGATCATGGTCATGGTGGTGATCATGGTCATGGTGGCGATCATGGTCATAGTGGTGATCATGGTCATAGTGGTGATCATGGTCATGGTGGTGATCATGGTCATAGTGGTGATCATGGTCATGGTGGTGATCATGGTCATGGTGGTGATCATGGCCATGGTGGTGATTATCGTCATGGTGGTGATCATGACCATGATAGTGATTATCGTCATGGTGATGATCATGGTCATGGTGGTGATCATAGTCATTGTGGTGATCATAGTCATGATGATGACCATCGTCATGGCAACAGTTATGGTCTCGGTTCTAGTCATTATCATAGCCAAAATTGTAGGAATGGTTATTGTTATAACCATGGCAATTATCACCGCCACGGTTATCAAAGTTTTTAAATGTTAATAGCGTGCCTCACAACTTACATACAAGCATCAAACAGTGTACAATACAGTGTATACCTGTATAAGCAGGGACATCAAAACCAACGAAAAGGATTACAATACAAATACATGGAAGAAGAAAATTGATAAAATCCCAAAGCCAAGAGGCAGTCCAGTAGCTCAACGGATCGACACCACTCACAAATTGCACATGTTTAGCGCCGTTGTTACGTTCAACCACCACAAATATTACAAAACTGGACGCAAGGAAAGCCATTCCGAACAGAAGATTGAAAGCCACGTTGAGTCCAACGCCATTACTGGAAAAAAATTGCAATAACAAGTTTTGAAAAAGAAATAAAAGCAGACCAGCCGGCCTGCCGGTCAGCCAGCCAGTCAGCCAGCAAGCAAGCATGCATTAGAAAGCAAATTCACTCACTTATTTAAATCGTCCGACTTTTCTTGCACTGTCCTCGGAAGTGGGTGGTTTGTTGTTATAATACGTATATTCTTATTACCAGTGACATTCTTCAATATCGCATTATCGACGGCATTTAATGACACTGCAACAGCATGGTAGGCTTGATCATTAAACCAAGCAGTGACAGTCACTAAAAAACACGTACATTTTAAATAAAACGACAAAAAGCGAAAGCAACTATAAAGCTCTTACGTTGGCTTCCATTTATTAAGCAAGAGTGGCGCCCCTTCTATCCCACATATATTAAATAATGTTATAGCATTATCTAATATATACCTGCATGGTACTTATATATAAGTAGCATGCAGGTATACGTACATACAGTATGAGCAGCCAATCTGTATCTGATTTATAAGGCAAGCCGTGGCAAATCAGATACAGATCAGATGAAAACGCTTTATCCTACTTATCAAATTGATTTAAGTAACCATGTTTTCCAACTATTTTTCAAGTTGGTATTATTTCATCTCAATTAATCGAAAGTAGAGTTTATGAAAATCACAACAAATTCTGCATGCGATATAAGATGACGACTAAACATCCATTTCTTTTGGGTTTTTTTCATATATTAGTAATCATACAATTTGATCAATTATAGATATACCGTAGTTAAAAGGCATTACCGATTAAATAAACACTCATTTGTACAGCTGTATTCAATTTATCTCAACATGCTTGTAAAAGCAAAAAATCTAACCACTTACTGCGCAGACTACACGACAAAACAAGGTGTTATAATTGTTTACCTTTGTCATTTTTCCCTTCTCGAAAGGTAGCTGCTACCAAAGTATGTCTATTAAAATATCCGAGGTTTTTGCCAGCTGCTGTTTGTAAAAGGTATCTCGTAGTGTTACCATCTTTATAATTTGTCAAATTGTTTATGTACTTCGGCTTAGTGCCTTTATTATTGAAATACCTGTACATTTGAGCGAGGGAGCTTACGGTCCTACAAAAGATAAATAGAGGTTTTATTTGGATGGTGGTACATGTATATGTTTGTAGGCATACAAATTTATATATATATATATATATATATATATATTCATATTGAGTGCGAAATGAACTACGGTATATACCAAACTCACTTACTTGGGAGGATCTATCTGAGTAGAATACGGAACGTCATTGTTCTCAAACATTTCTGTAGACAAAACTCTTGGTGGAGAGTCTTTTGGTTTTGGAATAGTTTCAGCAGCAATCAAAGCAAACAAAGTGAAAAGTAGTGGCATAAGTAATTGAGAAACGATAGCGATCTTGTTTCGTCGAGAATAAAGATATTTCTTGATAAACATGGCTAACCAACGCTGGAGCCATAGTTTAACGCCAGTGTTGTAAACGATGTCTTGAGATGAGTTTGGCACGGCGTCAAGAAGTCTTTTCTTTTCTCCACTTTCAGTGTAACTTTCGGAAGTATTGACTGCATTAGCTACAGAAAGAATGGGAAGAACTGTAAAAGTTGTCACATTTACTAGGATAACAATAATTATGACACTCGACGTACCCATACCTCACGATCATGATAGCATTCAAGTTGCGTTGGGTTGAAGTTGCGTTGTGTTGAAATTGCGTTGCGTTGAAGTTGCGTTGCATTGAAGTTGCGTTGCG
>JAOBAZ010000002.1:4295-24968 GCA_026546875.1 Pteroeides caledonicum | reverse complement strand
AATAATTTGCATATTTAAAAGACGTGAATAACTCGGGAACAAGAGAAGATATTGGAAACCCAAAAGCGCCTTTGTGGATCTACTGTCGTTATTTCAGCTGTAATTCATTTACAACAAATTTCGATTGACGACTTTTTTGTCGTACTGCCCCTTTAAAGTAAGCGTGTATTAAGAAGTCTGGGTGAATTTTTCATATTTTATTGACCAAATTACATTGTACGCGTGATTTGCACACGCAATTATAAAATTAAATTTTTGCAACAGTATATTTCCTATTTTGTTTGATTTCTATGTTTAATTCGTCGGGGTAACAAAACTTACTTTCAACGCAAAAATATGCAAAAATATCCAGCTTGCTGAGTAGTACCATCCAGTTCAGTGTGCTTATTATTGACCAGAGTATACAGTTTACTGGCTGCGCCACTTATGTAATGTGATTTGCGCACGGACAAAAACGTCAAAGGTTCCGAACGAGCCTTCTGGTCATTTGTTTATTCTGTGACCAAAGTATGTTATCTTTTTCCACCTCCTTTGTCAGTTATCGAAGGATGTTGTTCTAAACTAAGTTTGTTCGCTCATTTTTTATTTCTGAAGAGAAATTTATGCTGATTACTTACTGTTTAGAACCAAAACCCATGACAGGTGACATCAGTTAACTACTCTGTATATACTGTACAGCTAAAGTTAATTTTATTTATTAATAATAACTTTTTTAAATAACTTTTATTATAATAATGAAAACAAACCTGGGTAATTTTTGATTTTCTTTTCAGCGTCAGGGAGACAATCTTCTTACGAAGAGTTTCGCGTTTAGGGTAATTTGCATCCTGTAACCGTAAAACATTGATTATAGGCACATTGTTGCCGAGCAAAGGAGGTCTGGCACTAGGTATCAAACTTGAAACGTTCTGCAGAACATTCCGAGTTTGCATAATAAAAGTCGACGTGTGGAGGCATCCACGGTCATGGCGTCAGAGGAAATAATTTGAAGCGTAAATAATCTGTTTTACATTTTTTGTCCTGTTACCTACATGCCTGGTGTGAACTGGCTCAAAAAGAGTTTTTTAATTATATTTATCCAGTCTCAACGGTAACAAAAATTTATTGGTGATTTTTACGTTTATGTTCTTTTGCTTGAAATCTATTTGTTCTTGTAATATGTAGTCTCATGCGCTACTCCAAAAACGTTACTAAACTATTGAAAAATTCTAAACGAAGTAGGCTACCAAAGACACCAAAAAATGAGATGCAAATATCACTGTTGGTTGAGGAATTTAACAGCTTCGGCGTTTCTCAGATCGGTAGCAATAGCTTCTGCCTGACGTCACTAGTTTTGATCACACAGTTTGGTACTCTCAAATCATAGCTCACACAAAAACAACTGAGCTTCTTCAGCGCTATCGAAAGAAAGTTTTTTCTTTCGATAGCGCTGAAGAAGCTTTCTTTGGAATTTTTGTTAAAAAAACTACAACTCATTGGATCGTGAGACGCCATTGCACTAAATAGTTGCACTACCCGGAACACATAACTACGTCACATTATTGAGACAGTTAATAGGAAAAATTACAGCTCTTGTTCACATTTTTACAGTGTTTACAAGTTGTTTCAGGAGCTTTTTTAGGGTTTAGCGCTACATTACATAAGGCAAGTATGACGTTTTGAACAAATGCTTTCTGGAGCATTAAGTATCCCGTCAATTTCATATCAGACCCAAGCACCTATGTTGTGTATACCCGCGTTTAAGTATGCACGTAACTGACGTAGGTATCCCTTTAATTTCATATCAGACCCAAATACCTATGTCGCGTATACCCGCATTTAAGTATGCACGTAACTGACGTAGGTATCCTTTAATTTCATATCAGACCCAAATACTTATGTCGCGTATACCCGCACTTAAGTATGCACGTACTGTAAGTACCTCTTTAATTTCATATCAGACCCAAACACCTATGTCGTGTAGACCTGTATATAAATAAGCACGTTTACTAGGACATTGATCACAAAATATTTTAACGAGATTAAACAAACCTCAAAATCCGTCGGTGGTGCTCCTTTATGACTACCAAATTTTCGTCCAAAAGTATCGTAGATTTTAGCCATAACCGGTCCGCTGGGTTCCTAACATAAATTTATTTGTTACACATGTCTGTACAAAGCAAATACATATTCGTACTAAACCGTTCAGTTAATATACCCCAAACCCTAGTACCTCAATTTACAGCTTACGTGCAACCAAAAACATGTTTTCGGCATTTTAAAGTATGTGAAAAGACTCCGGAAACTCAATGTGTCAGACAGTCAATTATGCAGCGAAATATCTATACACATAACTGTAAATCATAAAAAACCCCTGGGAAACCGAGTATTTCTTGTACTTTTTACCTTGTATGAAAATAAATGTCTAACATTTTATATTTTCAAAGAAATACTGAGTGGAGTATTAGAATACGACTCGTTCTAAATATCGCATTTGTTCGACGTAAAGGAGTGTCTAGAAGGCACTATTTTACACTATTTTTCAAATGTCGTGAGTTGTTTGCAAAACATCAATACATGTAGCTTGGAATGTTGATCAGCAGTTTCACATTGGTTTTTAACGTGGTTAAGTCACTTGAGTTTCAATTATAGTATTCAAGTATACTGGGTACTTCTGAAAATACATTTTCTAAAATAATAATTTATAAATATATAATTTATAAAATTTAGAAATATATGGCGCAGAGGTTTGGCCAAAAGTTGCGGTTACCACTGAGTAATTTTATAAAATACAAAACAATGGACACTCCGAAAACGGTTAACATTTTGATTCGTCGTTTCGACTATCTTGCAGTCATCATCAGGAATCCTGATCATGACTGCAAGATAGTGAAAACGTCGAATCAAAATGTTAACCATTTTCACAGTGTCAATTGTTTTGTATTTTATAAATATATATTTTAGCAAATTTAAAGGTTAACATTTACGTTGCGCTGTTAAAACAAACCTGTGTGTATTTGATATCTTTTGGCTCTGACATGTCGCCCATGAAACGTAAAATGGTAATCCAGACGGCCAAAGCAGCCTAAACAATAACCATAAGAATAAGAATAATGAATCAGAGAATTCCGAGAAATCAAGTTTGAAAACGCGACTCTGATTTCAAGATTTATAGAATGTAACTTAGAAATTTACTATTTTAGTAACTTTTTAAGTTACATTCTATAAATCTTGAAATCAGAGTCGCGTTACGAATGCCGAATCAATCACCTAATTGCCGTGAACTTGTCACTAGCCAGTGATACAGATTTGAAAAATTGGAGGTATTTTCACTTTGAACATCACTGTAGCTTTCTTTCCCGTAGTTTAACATTTTCAATTGTTCAATAATGTCGTAAGTTCTACGTCGAACATAAGCGGAACACTTTATCATTTTTGATTTAAATATATTTTTTGACGGCAAATAAATTTAGGGAAAAGAAATTGTAAAATTTCTAGTGCATGGGAATCATTACTATTACTTGTAATATACCAATCCTGTAAATCATGACTACTCACCATTGTATCAGCTTCACTAGATAACGGTAATAATGGCTGACGAATGTTCTGCCTGCAGTGACTATGATTTGCTCCTATAAAATAGGTTGCTGCAAACTTGGAGAAATCGAACTGTGATAAATCTTCATCCTTAAATAAAAGCAAACGTTCATAATCAGTTAGATTACTCACAAGTTAATACTCCACAATCATTGCAAAACAGCTACGCAACGCTAAGTCATAGTTAACTAGTGAGACGGAGACAAACATAATCCATTCAAACAAAATCGATCTTAAAAATGTTGTACCTCTTGTTCAACCGAAAGTTTCACGTGATCTGAGGCAAGCATTGGTCCTTCTTTTATATCTAAATCCTGTAAATTAAAAAATGTACTAAGATATAAACAGTCCGATGGCGTATACATACCACCCGTAAAATAGGGCGGTATTAACTCAAAATATTACGCAGAATGCTAACTTTAATATTAGCCGACCAAATCTGGGACTCACAGCGTGTAAATCAAACAGGGCATGCTTTGTACGAAAGTGAAAAGTTTGCAATCCGACAAAAAACATGCCCATGCATGTACAATGATCGTGAACGAAGTACCGAAAAAAAAACACCGTCAGGTCAAACAAAGACGGCATTTTGATTGGACAATTTAAGGTATATATAACCCTTAGTAACAGCACTCGTTTTCGTCGCATATGTTATAATTAACCCAGTAGGGCGTTGCTCATTGATAACATCTGAACTCAATGTGGTGAAATTAAAAATCGCGACAAGAATTAAGTGTAATTTAACTTACTTTAAAATGAGAAGGTGGAGCTTTCCGTGCGTTCTCGTTTTCCTCAAGGTAACCAAACATGTTGTCAATCTAAGTAAATTCATAGTAAATTACAAATCAGTATTAGTGTTTAACTACTTCTTATAATTCGCATCATGATTTTGCACCAAACTCTTCCAAACACGCAAAAGCACTGTTTAATCACGAACTTCATATAATTCGCTATTAACTACCACCACCTTGTTCACTGTACCGTACTACAAACCAACCTTTCTAATCCTAAAACATTGGTTGTTTTGTGGCTATATTACGATCACGATTTGTAATACCATTCTTCTCCTATCAATGTTTAATTAGTGAGTTTGTGTAATTCGTTACTACCACTTGAGCTATAGATACCCTGGCGAACCAACTCCTCCAAACCTCAAACGTAGATTGCATTATGGTCATATTATTATCATGAGTTGCTTAAAGACGTCTACTTTTTAGCAACTTGTGTTATTCTCTGACTTATATATCATGTTTTTACACCAGACTCGTATAAACTCTTACAAACACACAAAAACATTGGTATTAAAGTTCAAAACACAACAGCTCTATCAAGGTTTACAAGAAGAACTAATTGCCATCATAGTCCAATAAAAATTGTAACTATCTTTTTATGTAATACAATCACATATTTTCCACCTACCATTGCTGAATCATCGACATCTTCCTCTCTTCTTCGTTTCGCAGATTCCTCAAGAAGTCTCACTTCTTCGGTTTTTCGCTTTGCTTCAATAGTTCTTTGTATACGCAGCTCACTCTCGGTTTTTTCAATTGCTCTTAGCCTTTCCTGTAAAATAACAGCAGTTTGTTAATCATAAGTGCCTAAAAGAAAACACTATTAAGGAGAGCAAAACCTCATGTGCTCTCATAATGCAACAATTATACTATATACAATTTAGTTTTGCTTGGATACACTTGTAAGTAAACTATGTAAGCTGACAGGAAACGTTTATTTTATTTTAACTAAACAGTTGAAATTAAAGGCTGGAGAACAGCTCTCTAAAAACATCACAGTAACAAAAATGACAAACTTAACAGAAACTATATTAGCACATGAGCTACTGCTCTTATAAACCAAAATTTTTACAAAATAGTATAGAAACACTTTAAAGCTTTCATGTACCTGTAAACGACGCTCAGCTTCTCGTTTAGCCGCTCCCCGACCCATTTGGGCAGTAAGACGCATTTCCTCTTCGATTGCTAATCTCTCGGCCTCAAGCTTTTTGTGCCTCTAAAATACCAGTAAAAACAGATGTATTAAAACAGAACAAAACGAACTACATTAAAGTCAAATTTTCCAGGTGAAAACGAAATATCGTTTTATGTTTTCCAATAAATGTTCAGTCAACAAAAATGTCTCCAGAACTGCGGCATTTGTCACAAACTAAGCATCACATTTAAGTTGGAGCTCAAGTGTAATTTTCCGCTTTTTTATTTTTTTCAGTACGCACTTTCTCCAATAAGGTATTAAATTGAATTATAAAATTTTTTGAAGGGCATTGGCAATATAAATTAACTCTGCTCTCTTTGAGCATTCCCTTAAAATTGTATAAATATGCTTAATAATAATAAAATTATAAAAATATGCTTTTGTCATATCCAGATAATTAATGATATCCAACCCTGACAAAGGTAATGGTACCCAATCCAAACAAAGTTAATGGCATACCCAAACCAGACAAAGGTAATGGTATCCTACCCAAACAAGGGCAATAGTACCTAAACCAGACAAAGGTAAGTAACTTGGTTTGGGTATGAACCCAAACGAAGTTAATGGCACTCAAACCAGACAAAGATAATGGTACCCTACCCAAACAAAGGTAATGATGGTAACTAAACCAGACAAAGGTAATTCACTTTGTTTGGGTATGATTAACCCAAAGTTAATGGCACTCAAAGCAGACAAAGGTAATGGTACCCAACCGAACGCAGTATAATGATACCCGACGGAGATCAAAGGTAACTGTAACTAGCCGAACTCAAGATAATGGTACCCAACCATGACCATTGGTAGTCAAGCTAGATTAAGGCTAATGGTATCAAAGTCAGACCAAGGACGATGCTAGACAAACCAAAGCAAAAGTAAAAAGTCGCATTTGTTCTTATGCTTTAGCTAACGTATCGCTTGCTTGTTCACCTGACAGTTTATTTAACAAATAAATGGGATTTTGCCGTGCGTGTGTACTGTAATAGATCACAGATGATGTCATAGCGTGTAAAGAACTAAAACGTATGGCACGAGACGAAGTCGAGTGCCGTGACTTTTTGTTCTTTACATGCTATGACATCATCTGTGATCTATTACAGTAGACACGCACAAAAAAATCCAATCTATTTGTTTTATACATCAAAAAAATACGAAAAACAACAAGCAAAATCTTGATGACGTCATCTGTGCATCTATACTTTAATAACAAACGGCTTAAATCCAATCAAATTGCTTGTTTTAATAAGCCTGTTAAATAAAATCATATAATTCTCTGAAAGTAATGTTCTTATTCCTATATTTAGACCCACGAGAAATGTATACAACATATTTCGAGCATATCTATACAACATTATACCTCTCTGCGCACCACCTCGACCTTTTTCTTGGCAAGTACTCGACGCCATCCTGACTGCAATTTGATGACGGCTTGCCTACGCTGCCTTACTCTTACTCGCGTTACGAAGCCACGGCAAAAAGCTTGCAAAACCACAAGTCGGTCACGGAGTAACAAAAACTGATAAGATAACCGTTGCGCCTTGAACACTGCTTGTATCAGTGCTATTCCTCTGCGAAGCTAGAAAATAAAAATTAAAATTAATCATTAATTGCAACATTGCATCGTGGTTATTTTAAAATTTAAATGGCTATAGTCTGATTATATGTTCGAATATTGTCATTGCAAAATGTATTAATAATTCACGAAGAAAATTTAAAGGAAACCGTGAAGGAAATGAGATCACTCAGATTGTTACCGTAGAAGAACTGTCAATAGCTACCATTTACTATCGAATACTATTCTATAAGGTTATTAGTACTCAATATCACTGATACAGAATGCTAATAACTACAATAATGGTATATTAGATCTACTGACGATAGGTACCATTCAATACAATGTAACTGAAACAGAATACTAATAACTACATGTACTGTTTAACAATTAGTCGCCGAAGACGAGGTGATTACACGACTATGTTCACTGAACCGAAATGTTTTAGTATAAATTTCCAGGTGTTTACTAATAATAATCAACACGAAGTGATTTTTACGAAAATTCACTTCAGATCTATTATTTTAATATAATAACATAAAATCACTTCCGAGACAGTGAATCTCGACCAATCAGAATGCAGGAAAATCAATAGTCTCCAGGAAATTTATACTAATTACAAGACGCATACTATATCCATAGCGACGTAGCTTTTTGATCCTTTGATGTCGGATCTTCCGATCATTGCGAAGCAGCCTTCGCCAAGCGTCGGATTGTTCACTTGCCAATAGGGAACGTAAGCTGGGTTTAGACAGGTTAGTTTACCCTATACTGTTGAAGTGTTGTTGCAATAGTAATTCTGCTCAGTACGAGATGGAACCGCAGATTCAGACAATTTGCATTTGCACTTGGCTAAATAACCAATGGTGCGAAGCTACCATCGATGGATTATCACTCAACGCCTCTAAGTCAGAACCCGTGCTGGAAAAAAACGATTCATTCCTCTGAATAATCTTAGGCAAGCGAGAAGAGAAGCTTCGGCTTCCTTCGTCACAGTGCGCTAAGTGGCAGACTATGCTCCAAAGCTCTACCTTGATAGGAGGAAGGCACTACGACAAACTCAAATAAAAACAAAAGGCAATTAAAGACTGCGCTCGCTCGCTACGCGGCGGCGCAGTAATTATTCTAGATAGACACTTCCCAAATTCGCTTGAGTGCACTAATACAGAACTGTTACTAATACAGAACACTAGTCAGTTATTAGTACTCTTATCACTTCACAGTAAAAACGCAATTCCATCAACAGGTGAGAAACTTAACCACAGATTTAATTTAACTTTCTTTCATCCCAAAGATTTTTTATACTGATATTTTAACTACTAATATGATTTTCGCAAACTATTTACAATATTCGTGCGCGTGTTGTTACGTAGTGACCTTGTATATCCAATACCGTACGGAGATTCATGCTGTGAAGTAAAAACTACTGTACGTATCTCTACAGTTAAACATTACAGCACCCATATCACGAATAGGGAATAAATAGAAGATCGACCTAAGCCGGAAACTTTGTGTCCTCGCGCATATCGCATTACGCATGCTGTCGGCCATTACTCTGGCCAGTAAACTGCATGTTATTTAACGGAATAAGCGCGCTGAAGTGGCCAGTCCGCAATTAATCTGGCTGCAAACTGAGTCGTCCGGATTCTGTTTATTTTTTATTCTGTACCTGTACATGCCCATTGCATCATTATTTCTATACGAGTATACCACATTGCTCATTACTTTCTGTCAAAAGTTTTGTGGATAAAATTTAACAAGTAAAACAAAACAACCAACTCTTAGGTAGCAAGGTCGAACGATAAATTCACTGTGGCCGTTTCATCCAAATGTCCAAGATGTATTTCATCCACCTGATGCCCAACCCGATTGTGTTGGTCGTGTTGCACATACACTAAGTCTGATTTATAAAAAACTTACTCGTATAAAGCGAAGCCTTTCACGATTTGCACGCCACGATCTTTGAAGGACAATCGTGGCTTGTCGAAGAAGAAGGTAACGTCTTCGGTAAAAATATCCCCGGAATACTTTTTGTATTATAACAACCTGCTTACCCATCACCGTATCACGATAAGTCTCAAGTTTGACATCATGAGCGTCCTACAAAATAATAATTTTATTAAATCAATTCCATCTATCAATCTATTATTATTTTGTAGCCCCTAATCAGTTAACGTTTCTTTTTAGTTATTTATCTGACAAAACTAAGCTACTGAATCAAACTTAAACTACACAAATAAAGGTCACATTAAACATATCACACAACTTTATTTCAGGCGAAAGTTTATCATGTAAATTTGAGCGTCCAAACTGCTAAATCAAAATCGCTCCTGATTGGTCAGTTCCATTTTTTTTTTAGCAATGGGTAGCAACCTTTTGTTTGACATGATTAAATCACTAATCAATATTTAGGTAAAAATCACCCTAGACAATACGTTGCTACCACGACGTCGCTAAGAAAAAACGGAACTTACCAATAAGGAGCGATTTTGGCTAAAGGCCGTATATTCAAGAAAACAAAGGTGTTCAATAAGCAATTTCCGAGCATCAGAAAAACGCTTCGATAACGGTGTGACGTAATTTGTGATACAGCGTGATTTTTTTATGACAAAAGTTTACGTTGTTTATTTTTACCTTAAGCCTTTCCTACGGTACGATACGGCTTTCCACTTCAGCCGTATCGTACCGTACCGTAACGATTTCATTAGTCATGCTCTGGTGCTCATGAAACAATGGAATACGATACGTTTCGCTACGATACGGTTGAAATGGAGAGTGGCCCTTAGTTGCACGACGTATTACGATTCATCCAAAGTCGAGCAAAATATTGCGAAATAGGAATAACGTAGCAACTGTTGCTTGACAGTTTAGCCTTGCACTAACGTCACAAATGACGTGACACTCAGTAGTTTAAGATGATTTCCGTTTTCCATTCATTATTAAAAGCATGAATTTTAAACAAGGATATCTGCCAAAGTTTTACAAGTAAAGCTTAATGATTTGGTAGAAAGTTTCTCTCAATGCATATATTATGAAATTTATTTCGAAATTTACATTTCATGTTACTTTTAATCCACGATAGCTCGCACCTAATACGAGAATTTCAAGACACTCCCCACAATTCTTCTAACTATATCTTTCTATAGATTAGTAAATCCTCTTCTCATTAGGATACTGTTGTTAAAAAAAAAACCGCCCTGGCGCTTCTATAAGTTTTATTAGCATTAAAGCACCTGAGAGTACCCCTACAACTGAAACATCACAGAATATATCTGTCGCAAACATAGACTGTTATTTTAATTTATCTATCTCCTAAATGCATTGCATATGCCAGCATTCCGTCGAAATGTTGTACATACGTTACCTTGAGGAAAATTTTAGTCTTTCCAAGTTGCCAATCTTCACTGGGCAAAATAAGATTGGCTATAACTCCGGTGGCTTCCATGGGATTAGGCATTTTTGCCTTCATTCCTTTGACTAAGAGGTAATACCGATCAACAAACTCAGTGTAAGTGTGACGGATGGGATAACCTAAACGACGAATTCTAAAATACAAGAGAATAATAAAAACATTTTAGTCCAATGGCTTCAGGGATATATTGTCACCAGATCTGACATTATTATTTTACGTGGGCTAACGCCTACGGTATGGCTAAAGTCTAGAAAGGGTTAATGTTGAGCACCCAAGCTTTCAATCATTTATTTGACCGGGTGATAACTTTTAGAATGGGTGGCGGAACCACTGGCGTAGCCAGCCTGCTAAGTTAGTCATGCTATGCAAATTTCAAATCATTATCATTATTCATTTCTTTAGAAATTTATTCTTTTTACGGTTGTTGGGCATGGAAATAGTTGCATAGCATGACTAAATTGTCGGGCTGGCTACGCTACAGGTTGGAACAGGAGTACAGCAAGACGTTAGTAGGGTTTATCAAATTTGCTGATACCTAACGTCGAACGTGTTAATGTTTGGTCGATGTTGACCAATGTTTTACAGATATACAACAAGCCATTTCATTGCCAAAAATCACTTTTCTTCTACCCCTTCACTCTGGAGTTCTCCACACATTGGTAAGTTCTTAAAGTGGAATTAAACCCTACACAGCTTTTAGCTCATCGCATAGACCAAACACAATTTTTGCCTTCAGAAAAAAATTACCGAGCGTGTTCATTGACGCTCAGGGGGCTGGGAAACCCGGAAAAAAGCAGCGCCGTTTGCTTAATCTTTGTGTGGAATAACTGCATTCTAAATTTGAGGTCGACATAGCGGCGTTTTAAGTAGAAATTGTTGTTTCTTTTCTTGCTAATTGTTATTTCTTTCCTTGCGACCCTGTTGCATTTCTTTGTATCAGTAACTAGTAGTGCAAACAAAAAGAGGTGACAAAACGTTTTAGATAAATCATAGTCTATATATAAGATGAGCTAAGAACTCTACAGGGTTTATTTGCAGTTTAATTTACTCTTCTCTCCTCTCTAATCTTAGCGGTCCTTTCATCTCACCAAATAACCTCTTCTTCTTTACAAACTGTAATCAATCCAATCTTTTTAACGGTGTCTATTTCCTTCGATACACAGGACCCACTATAACATATCTTAAAAATCCTATTGTGTCACTTCACTATGGATAGTAAAATTCTTAAACGCTATCCCTGACTATAAAAAGAGCTTCCTTGGGAAAGTGCGCTCGCCATTTGTCGTCGACGCCCGCTCGGTTAACATCGGCCTTAGCAAGTTTACTATGTATCGTAACCTCCCTTGTTTGTGTTATAATTTGATTAAATGTGAATGTAAAGTTTATATTTCACAAATCACAATGAATATACCAACCAGTTTCACACAAAATGAACATCTTGCTAAACAACTTCGTTATATATCAGGTTATATGAAGAAAGGCAACACAAAAACACGACGTTTTCAAGCCTTTAGTCCTACCTTGGGTTATACTTCAATTTTTGCCATTGGGCGCTAAAAAACGCTTTGAAAATCGCATAATTACTCTACATAAACTCATGACCCAGTTTATTAGTTAAATACTTACTTTTTATTTAAATGTTAGGTAAAAGCCACGTAAATGTTAATAATGTGTACCTTTTTGAACCGCAGCTGAATCAAGCGCCATTATCAATGACAACTTCGGAAAACGCTCGGTGACCCTTCGGGGCCTTTTATAGTCAGGGTTAGCGTTTAAGTTATCCGTGCAGTAAACAGCGAAATTCGAGGTATATCAAATAAACAGGATTAGTGTACACAAAATAGCGCACGGTCATTACTACGATCAAAAATTTATAATACCTTATTGTTTCCATCATTCCGGAGTAACGAAGTTGGCGGCAACACAGTTCTCGATCAAATCTCTATAAAATAATTTCCCTTGAGTCTGCATGTAGCAATTAACGAGTCAGTACGACTCATTATTTGCAGTACGAGTGATGCTTAATAATCGCGCCAAAATTGCACAATACTGTAGTTAGCCATTAGCCGAATGTAATTTTGACACAATTGCCAAACATGACGAGTAGTGTAAATCCTTAATACAAGAAAAATACCATATGATTACTTGATACTTATTTTGACAAAGTGCATAACAATACGTTATAATTTCAGATTATGGCCAAGTCCTGCCAGAGTTTTAACTAGATTTAGTTGTGCGCTCTGTTAAAAATAGCTGTGAATATCTACTTAAAATAAGTACTTACTGCTGTATAAACAAAATCCCATAATTTAGGTATAATCAAATATTTTTATTATTTACCAAAGGTTTCTTGAATTCATTTGGTTTAATACACCTCACAAAAAAAGGGTGACAAGCTTGAAGGGTTTTCATAAGTGCGTCCAAAGACTTCTTAAATTGAGCACCCAGTGATGGAGACCTCTTCCTTGTTTCTTCACCCTAATAATTAAAATATAACTGTGGAAAAAACTTGACCTGACTTTCACTAGCAATATAAACATATACAAAGCGACATACCCAAGCGCAGAAAATACATGATTAAGTTAAAACATTTCGTGGTGAGACCACGAAATTCCTTACTGCGTTTGGGTATTTCAATAGTGTGAACCTGACTTTCGATTACGAACTATGAACAATTAATTATTTTGCCATAATCTTTATAAAACTTTCCAAAAAGAGGTACCCTAACAAATTGGCTCATCTGACCGTGAGCAAAAGGCCTAGAACTAGCAATAAAAATCCATTTTGCCGTTTTTAATCACTTGCATCTTTCCTTTTCGTCGATGAACGGGAACGAAGTAAAGTATACCTTAAGAGGAAATTAGCTGTTTTGATAAAAAAATGGATTTCTATTTGACAGCTAGTGCCAGCCTCTTTCCGTGTTTTCAGATTATCTGGAAAGCAGTGGATTAAAAACGTGGACTTACCATAGATTTCACCTTGGAAAAAAGTTCATATAAAAACGTTGATTTACTGCTCGAAATTAAATCGATTAAATCTGCACTGAAAGTATCTCTATTCTTGTCAAGGAAGCCTTAAAAAGATAATATCAAATAAAAACTGGATCAACAAACACTTACATTGTTACGAAAAACAAAACAGATACATATAGGTCATGAATCAAAAGTGGGGAGAGGTGATCAAGGAAGTCCTGCTTTCGGTCGTTGCAACCACCCCATTAAACAACACATTAAGTTTTAAATAGTAAAACCCATTAATCTAGGCAAAAACACGAACAATATGTCGTATCACAAATGAGCACACAATCACAAAAAAACGCGGGTTTGTGGTCTTATTAGCCCCAAAACTAGACTTTTAGGTCAAATTGACATGAAAGTCTCGTTTGATGCTAACTTCACACAAAAAACGCTGACGGTGGATTATTATGCAGTTCGTGACGCTAGCTCACATAGCGTGAATAAAAGTTATGATGTGTGTAACAAAGCACGCGTCAAAAATCTGTTACATTGTAAATAATTTAAATTACAATTTTTAACTTTCTTTCCATTGAGACAATAAAAAATTCGAGTTAAATTAACTTTAGGTGGTATGTTATCACTCCATGGCCTTCTCTGCAGGCATCTCATTTCTCTTTCGTTTGCATGTTTAAGCCACTGGTTTAAGTTAGTTGGGGTCCCTATGGCGGGAAAAAACGAACGGATTTTTCTGTTTTTTTCCTTGCGCTATTCAATAGCCTATACAACACGAAAACAAATTATACCTCCGCTTTCATACATAACAGATCCTGCAAAATGGTTTATACCAAATCTGGTGTCGGTCTGTCGAACTGGTGCGATAAAGTGACTATTTCTTGTCCTCCCATGGTTATTTACTAACTTGTTTAACATGGTTTGATCGGTTCCCTAGAGGAAACAATTAACAAACACTGTGTAACAGCGGCAACATACGGTGATATCATAACAACCGCAGAGTTATGACATTGGAAATTATCAATCAATTTTTCAAAATAAAGGAATCTACAACTTTAAAGTAAAGTGGCAACAAATTTTTTTATTGTCTTAACCCTTTATCGCACAATGTCGACTTTTAGCATTTTACTCTGGCTAACGCCGGGCGATTTTACTCGACATTGGAGGAACCTCTATGCACTAAAGGGTTAACAAACTATCTCCATTAACCCTTTATCCCACAATGTCGACTTTTAGCATTTTACTCTGGCAAACGCCAGACGATTTTACTCGACATTGGAGGAACCTCTATGCACTAAAGGGTTAAGAGAAAGAGCTCTTAAAACTGTTTAATAACATCTTATACAGTTTCTTCATACAGTATCTTGTTTAGCTCTTGAGATAATTATAATTCGTGCTTTTTCTAGTCCGCCATCTTGGAACAATTTTTAACCTCATTAACTTCGGGTTTGATGATGTGTTGGTTAAAAATTGTTAAATGTCTCCCCGTGCGACGGATTCAAAGTCAAATGTTTGTTTGACGGTTTCCAAACCAACAAGTAACAGCGACGTGTTAAGATAACATTGTTAAGTCAGATATTGTAACTTGTTCTTCAAGATAAAGGTTTGCGTGATCCTGCACTTGACGTCATTTTTGCATAAACGGTAAAATCCCAAATGGCGGACAAGAGCAAAATTTATTGAAATGAAATATATGGAGAACTAAGGGAGATATGACAAAACTGTAAAAGAAGTTACTAAACAGTTTTAAGAGTTCTTTCATTGGAGAAAATAAAAAAATTCGTTGCCAATGTTCTTTAAGGCCTGATTCCACGGGCGAAATTTTTCGCGAGAAACTATATGATTATCTGTGCATTACACGGAGTGATTCTATTGATTTTTTCTACTTTATTCGCTTTCGCAGTGAGTCGCAAAGCAAAACTTTTTCTCGCGAAATGACATTTGCCTTCGTCACGCATGCGTACAACTATTTCTCGCGAAAATTTTCGCATTTCGTTGAATCGCCCGTGGAATCAGGCCTTTATATGGTTTTGAATATCGTAACAATTTTTACTAAAATCAATGTTTTCTGTGTTGTTGAAATAAATCATACCTCTGAGCAAATCCCTACGATTTAGTTAGAGGTTTGATAATTTAAAGGAAACAATGATTTAGCATCACTGACATTAAAACATTAACATCACGGAGCATTACAGCTAATGAAGGTACATTATTTGTAGCTAACTGCAAATCTTACCCAGTTAACACCAGAAAGGGTTGCTAAGCGCCTTCGAATTTTGTCGACAATAACGTCACTTTTGACATTGTCACAGAGCGAAGACTTATACAGAAGGGCCACCTCGTGGTAGAACGTTCCCCTTCTTTTTGTGCACAAATACGCAGTTTACTACTCTAGCTGAGGCCGGCCAGTTCAGTGTGTTTACTTGCCAGAGCATACAGTTTATTGACTGCAAAATATGCGTAATGCGATCTATGCCGGAGTGCCCTTTCTGCAATTTTTTATTCTGTGACACGGCTGAAAGTTATTCATCTCATACGTGTACGTTCAAACATCTTTATTGTAAACAAAAATTAGGTATCTATTGGGTTGGCGTAATATAGAAAATATAAGATCAAATACCATATTTTCACACTATTTCTGATTGAAAATGTGAATGGATATTTTGTGGCGAAAACACGAAGTCAAACAGAAGTCTGGAAACATTTTCTTTTGTAAAGCATTGTTACCGTTTTTGAATGTCATTTTTTAAAACATCGTCGCCTTTCTTGACGGTCGATCCCAACGTAAACCTAATCACTAAACCTAACCCCTAACCGGTACGCGAGTCGATATTTGTATATTTACCTTTGGAAAACGACTTTCTTCATCAATCAAAGATATTATGTTCATTGGTTTTTGACCAAGCATGTCCAAGATATCTTGGTTATCCACGAAGGTTATGTGTTGCCACTTAATGCCTTCTTGGTCGTAATGATTCTGAGCAAATAGAAAAAATTATAAGAAAATTAAAATCATTTGAAAAATAAATAAAACTTGATAAGACAATGGCAAACATGTTTCGGTTTACGTAAGCCGAAACATGTTTGCCATAAAAAATTTGTCGTATATATGCTTGACTTATACTGTGCTTTTAAGAAAAAACTTAATAAATAAATAAAAAAAATAAAACGAATGTGTTATGTATTTGTCGACCAATTTTTTCCAAGGAGGATAATAGTTCAGGAGCGTTCTCCTTTGGGCTAGGTCACAACGCACATGTTGAGTAATAGCGGTGTTGTACGGATGTTATATGGCGCTTATATCCCTTGCAATCACCTTTAGTACAAGTATTTTTCACACATGTAAAGGTCGTCTCACCTGTTCAAGTTTGAAGATATGTCGGACAAAAAATTGTTGCAAGTTTTCGTTTGCGTAATTTATACAGAGTTGCTCAAAGCTATAAAAATGAGAAAAAAAGAATGGGAATTAACAGCAACCAAATGCACGTATATAAAAGCACGATAAGAGATATTTCTGCAGATCTTTCAGAGAAAACTATATTATTTAATTAACAATATCACAATCACAAATAATCCTCAAATTTGTTGTAAACAAACAGCCTAAACAGATAACCTACAGGCAAAGCAAAGATTAATGACGTATAAAAAAACAAACGTCTACTAATTTTATTAAATGCACCAACCTGTTTTTTCCAAAATTCTCAAAACCAAATATATCCAGCACACCAATAGAAGTCCAATGCCCACTCTGTAAAGAATTAGTTAGACCGTAAACAATAAGCATCCCATTGACATAAACATATACAGGGTCTAGCCACGCCTGGCGAGACTGAAGGCCTTCATATAAACGAGTGTTTTGATGACCGTTATTTCTGCTCCAAAAACGACTTAGTCGTTTTTGGACCAGAAATAACAGTCATCTATTGTTCTGCTGTATTCCGTATTTCTGACCCAAAAAAGACTAAATGCAAAAAGGAGTTATTAAGAATGGATTATTAAGAAAGATTGCTCACCTTTTCTGTATAACGGACTCTAGGGGAGACTTCTTAGAACAAATTTTCTGCGTCCAAAGAGAGAAGTGGGGGAATTGCAATTTTACCGACAAATCAGTCAATTTTACGAGTGAAGGACTAATAAAGATTAGTAGTTTACGGTAGCATCTTATTGTTTTACCATGGAAATAACTCCGGTTGCTATTTCATCACGCCGGATTTGAAAAGAAAAACGTGGACTCAGATTCGAAAGTGTGGAAGAGTATAGTGCCGCGAGACTGTGAAACTGAAATATTCGGCGGTTTTTTGGACGGTTTTAACTTTCTCGTTCATAATTCACTCGTGAGTAATAGCCCAGGTGATCTGACGGAAGCAAAAGACTGGGACTAGGAAAAAAAACTGGAAATTCAACTTCGTACTTTTAATCACTTGTCACACTGTTTATACTTTTTGCTAAACTGTTGTTAAAAAAATTTGTGGATGCCGCATTTCCTGTAGGTAAATGAATACCTGCAACTAAGAAACATAACGCAGTTATAGGCCTAAATAAGATTTTGAAATTTTGAACCAGAATTTCTATTTGGTAAGTAGTCCCAGTAATACTTGATACCCAAGTAAAAGGAAAGAAATCAAAAATTAGAACAGATTTGTATACCGCGTTTAGTGTAAACGATCTATAAAGATATCTTACTTCTGGTGAGTATATAGCCGTGTTGATTTTTTCCACTATGGATATAAATATTCGACCGTACACGCCTTTCACGAACGCATCACGGACATGAATCGATTTCTCGACACTGATTGGTGAATATATAAGCTCTCCACGAGCTAAAGTTGACTTGGTGGTGAAAGCATCAACCAGTTTACTACAGGGTACCTAAAAATACCATTTTCAGCAAAATATGTTAATTTAGCTGCGTTTGGTGACAACCATATAGTAAAAAAACTTTCTGTTTAAAATTACCTCGAGAAGGTCAGATATTGTAGTCAGTAGTTTCTGGTCTTCGATTATTGTAGCGTCAAGGTTTGATGACATCGCGGCTGAAAGAAATACATTTATAGTGCATCTGTTATATTGTAATATGAAGGCAAACATAACATAGTTCATGTTTATATATTTTTGTAATTAATGGTCCATGTAACACATAAAATAAACTATGTGTATGTGCATTCTTCTTATGGGGACAATTCAAAGAAATTACAACAAATTGACAAAAGAGTTTTGGTGTATTTAGTGGGTGTACTACATACATTTTTGCAGTAATCCCTCGCCCCTTCTTAATTGCATGTTATACATGTAGACTTATAATATGCAATTGATATTATTTTGCGGTCCTGCTTTTAAATATCCGCTTAATATAATTGTGTAATAATAAGCGTAAAAACTAAAAAGAGTCGTAAGCCTCAATCACAGAATAAATAATATTGTACCTCAATGTTGCCCAAAAAACACAAACGAAGACCCGAATAACATGAATTAGACATGTTACTCAACCTTTCGTTTGTGTTACGAACGATGGTTGTAATTTTAAATTTATTTCATGTAAGAGCTTGCTTTTGCTGGTGCAAACTTACTTGGTTCACATACGGAAATCGCAATATAGAATACTAAATATGCTGGTATAAAAATGTTTCGGTTTGTGAAGTACTCTTCTTAAATAATTCGCTCAGACTTTTTTGTATTTTGTATTTACCCGAAACTGTACCCGTAAAGTTTTCTTAAGGTAAACGACAAAAAAACTAAATGAAGTTTAATAACGTAAAACTGCTATTATACGGAAAAAATGAATAAATACTGTAATCGGGAAATAACATAAAAGTATAGCTCTATTCCCGAAGGGCTGCATTTCTTTAGTGTAACCCCGGCTTACATTTCAGTAAAAGAAACAAACACAAGACACAGAACACAATCAATATAAATATTTGTAAAATTTACAAATATTTAAATCATTTATTGCAACATTATTCGCATGTAAAGAAATGACGTCAAGATTAGTAAGCCTCGCCCCAGGCTTCGCTTGGGGCTCGGGAATTAATGCGTAAGTTCTCTTCAAAAACGTCATTTTCATAAAAATTCGTGTCAATCAAAAGCACCGAGTCATAGTGATATCAAAACTTCAAACGTTATTCCCACTGTTTTATTTTTACTTAACTAAGATGGCCTTGAATTGTATCATTACCACTTAAATTATTAATGATTTGATCGTTAACAAAGTATTAACCATTAGCCCACTCACCGATTAGATCAAATGCAAAAAGAATAGCTTTTTAAAATAACGTGGTTATTGTTGGTATAAGCCGGCCTAGTGGGCAATTAAATTCCTGCAAGAGTAACTGCATGGTCTCTTAAGATGACCACAACATCAAGTATTTATACCCGCGTTATTATTAGAACTGTTATGATAGACCTACTTACGAATTAATTCAAGGTTGCCAAGATGCAAAATGGCTGCTAAAAGTTTGAAGATTTGCCAAATATTGTCATCGGAGAAAAGCAAAATCTACAAGTAACAAAACAGGTATTCATTGAAATTGTGCATGTTATCAAATAAATGCTACATTCACGAAAGCAGAGGACAAATTATAGTTAAACAAACAAAAAATGTAAATACCGTTTATTAGTGAATACAAAGAAATGAAAACGATTTGATTTTACAAATTATTAAAAAATTTTAATCAAAAAATGTTTTATTTACGATTAAAACATAGCTTTGTTTTTCGCAGTAAAAACAGTAAAGCCCGTTTGTAAAGCGGGTTCTAGGGCAGTTTCTACAAAATTTTCATCGAAACGTTAAAGAAAAAATATCTCCTATCCGAGTGAAAGATTTTTTAATAGATGGTATTCTACAACAAATCCTGGTGGTCATTTTATCGACGTACAGTATAACTTCATAAATTCATACATTTATTTCACATAATGGTGGTGGCTTCACGCGTAATAAATCTCTGAATGAGTAAAAGTGGTCGCTTACAGGACGTAAATTACTTCCCCATTATACAACTAGTCGATTTAATTTAGAAAACGTGGTGTTACGGGACATTTGCACAAATGGCCCAGGTCTGGTTCGGTACCCAACCGGCCTCCATGATCCGCCATGGATTCACGTACTAGATTACGCAATTGACTAAAGCGAGCTTTCCCTTTTACTTTTATTTTATTCCCATTATTTATTCATTGTTTTCAAATAA